>OY986435.1:153694893-153912393 GCA_963920525.1 Dichetophora obliterata | reverse complement strand
TTATTATTATTATTATTATTATTATTATTATTATTATTATTATTATTATTATTATTATTATTATTATTATTATTATTATTATTATTATTATTATTATTATTATTATTATTATTATTATTATTATTATTATTATTATTATTATTATTATTATTATTATTATTATTATTATTATTATTATTATTATTATTATTATTATTATTATTATTATTATTATTATTATTATTATTATTATTATTATTATTATTATTATTATTATTATTATTATTATTATTATTATTATTATTATTATTATTATAGTTATTATTATTATTATTATTATTATTATTATTATTATTATTATTATTATTATTATTATTATTATTATTATTATTATTATTATTATTATTATTATTATTATTATTATTATTATTATTATTATTATTATTATTATTATTATTATTATTATTATTATTATTATTATTATTATTATTATTATTATTATTATTATTATTATTATTATTATTATTATTATTATTATTATTATTATTATTATTATTATTATTATTATTATTATTATTATTATTATTATTATTATTATTATTATTATTATTATTATTATTATTATTATTATTATTATTATTATTATTATTATTATTATTATTATTATTATTGTTATTATTATTATTATTATTATTATTATTATTATTATTATTATTATTATTATTATTATTATTATTATTATTATTATTATTATTATTATTATTATTATTATTATTATTATTATTATTATTATTATTATTATTATTATTATTATTATTATTATTATTATTATTATTATTATTATTATTATTATTATTATTATTATTATTATTATTATTATTATTATTATTATTATTATTATTATTATTATTATTATTATTATTATTATTATTATTATTATTATTATTATTATTATTATTATTATTATTATTATTATTATTATTATTATTATTATTATTATTATTATTATTATTATTATTATTATTATTATTATTATTATTATTATTATTATTATTATTATTATTATTATTATTATTATTATTATTATTATTAATATTGGGGGTTGGAATAAGTTTTAAAGGTTTTCTATGAGATGGCGTAACTATCAATAGATCGCATCGGGCACACCTGTGACTATATTAATTTCAAAGCACATTGTCTAAGCTTCATTTTTCAGTATGTGTCATTCCACTGAAGTGTAAATAACATATATTTTTTTTCTCTGTGAACATGTCGACTTTCGTTCCAACAAAACGCAATTTGCGGGGAAGGTTTACTTTTGTGCTTCCATTTGAAGAAAAAAGCGGTTGAAGCACAACGCACGCTTACTGACGCTTACGGGGACTATGCTCCATCGATTTCTGATTTCTGTGGTGATTTTGATACGGAAGACAAAGAGCGTCCGGTCCAGCCGAAAAAGTTTGAAGATGAGGAATTGGAGGCTTTGCTCGATGAAGACCCGTGTCAAACCCTTCAAGAATTGTCAGAATCATTGGGAGTCGACTTATCAACGGTCGGCAAATGCTTGAAGGCCATGGGAATGATTCAAAAGCAAGGATATTGGGTGCCGTACCAGTTGAAGCCGAGAGACGTTGAACGGCAATTTTGCATGTGCGAACAACTGCTTCAACGGCATAAAAGGAAGAGTTTTTTGCATCGTATTGTCACTGGCGATGAAAAGTGGATCCATTACGATAATCCTAAGCGAAAAAAATCGTGGGGACCACCCGGCCATGCATCAACATCGAGGGCCAAGCCGAATATTCATGGCGCCAAGCTTATGCTGTGTATTTGGTGGGATCAGAAGGGTGTCGTGTACTATGAGCTGCTAAAACCTAACGAAACCATCACTGGGGAACGCTACCAACAACAATTGATGCAATTGAGCCGAGCATTAAAGGTTAAACGGCCGGAATATGCCAAAAGACACGACAAAGTGGTTTTTCAACATGACAACGCACGGCCACATGTTGCAAGAACCGTCAAGGAAACGTTGGAGGCGCTGAATTGGGATGTGCTACCCCACCCGCCTTATAGCCCAGACATAGCCCCTTCCGACTACCACCTATTCAGATCGATGACGCATGGCTTGGCTGAGCAGCGCTTCACTTCTTACGAGGATACCAAAAAATGGGTCGATTCGTGGATTGCCTCAAAAGACGAATCGTTCTTCCGGCACGGAATCCATATGCTGCCAGAAAGATGGGAAAATGTTGTAGCTAACGATGGACAATACTTTGAATAATATACATTGTACCGTTGTTTCTAAATAAATGCTCAAAAACCGAAAAATAACCTTTAAAATTAATTCCAACCCCCAATATTATTATTATTATTATTATTATTATTATTATTATTATTATTATTATTATTATTATTATTATTATTATTATTATTATTATTATTATTATTATTATTATTATTATTATTATTATCATTATTATTATTATTATTATTATTATTATTATTATTATTATTATTATTATTATTATTATTATTATTATTATTATTATTATTATTATTATTATTATTATTATTATTATTATTATTATTATTATTATTATTATTATTATTATTATTATTATTATTATTATTATTATTATTATTATTATTATTATTATTATTATTATTATTATTATTATTATTATTATTATTATTATTATTATTATTATTATTATTATTATTATTATTATTATTATTATTATTATTATTATTATTATTATTATTATTATTATTATTATTATTATTATTATTATTATTATTATTATTATTATTATTATTATTATTATTATTATTATTATTATTATTATTATTATTATTATTATTATTATTATTATTATTATTATTATTATTATTATTATTATTATTATTATTATTATTATTATTATTATTATTATTATTATTATTATTATTATTATTATTATTATTATTATTATTATTATCATTATTATTATTATTATTATTATTATTATTATTATTATTATTATTATTATTATTATTATTATTATTATTATTATTATTATTATTATTATTATTATTATTATTATTATTATTATTATTATTATTATTATTATTATTATTATTATTATTATTATTATTATTATTATTATTATTATTATTATTATTATTATTATTATTATTATTATTATTATTATTATTATTATTATTATTATTATTATTATTATTATTATTATTATTATTATTATTATTATTATTATTATTATTATTATTATTATTATTATTATTATTATTATTATTATTATTATTATTATTATTATTATTATTATTATTATTATTATTATTATTATTATTATTATTATTATTATTATTATTATTATTATTATTATTATTATTATTATTATTATTATTATTATTATTATTATTATTATTATTATTATTATTATTATTATTATTATTATTATTATTATTATTATTATTATTATTATTATTATTATTATTATTATTATTATTATTATTATTATTATTATTATTATTATTATTATTATTATTATTATTATTATTATTATTATTATTATTATTATTATTATTATTATTATTATTATTATTATTATTATTATTATTATTATTATTATTATTATTATTATTATTATTATTATTATTATTATTATTATTATTATTATTATTATTATTATTATTATTATTATTATTATTATTATTATTATTATTATTATTATTATTATTATTATTATTATTATTATTATTATTATTATTATTATTATTATTATTATTATTATTATTATTATTATTATTATTATTATTATTATTATTATTATTATTATTATTATTATTATTATTATTATTATTATTATTATTATTATTATTATTATTATTATTATTATTATTATTATTATTATTATTATTATTATTATTATTATTATTATTATTATTATTATTATTATTATTATTATTATTATTATTATTATTATTATTATTATTATTATTATTATTATTATTATTATTATTATTATTATTATTATTATTATTATTATTATTATTATTATTATTATTATTATTATTATTATTATTATTATTATTATTATTATTATTATCATTATTATTATTATTATTATTATTATTATTATTATTATTATTATTATTATTATTATTATTATTATTATTATTATTATTATTATTATTATTATTATTATTATTATTATTATTATTATTATTATTATTATTATTATTATTATTATTATTATTATTATTATTATTATTATTATTATTATTATTATTATTATTATTATTATTATTATTATTATTATTATTATTATTATTATTATTATTATTATTATTATTATTATTATTATTATTATTATTATTATTATTATTATTATTATTATTATTATTATTATTATTATTATTATTATTATTATTATTATTATTATTATTATTATTATTATTATTATTATTATTATTATTATTATTATTATTATTATTATTATTATTATTATTATTATTATTATTATTATTATTATTATTATTATTATTATTATTATTATTATTATTATTATTATTATTATTATTATTATTATTATTATTATTATTATTATTATTATTATTATTATTATTATTATTATTATTATTATTATTATTATTATTATTATTATTATTATTATTATTATTATTATTATTATTATTATTATTATTATTATTATTATTATTATTATTATTATTATTATTATTATTATTATTATTATTATTATTATTATTATTATTATTATTATTATTATTATTATTATTATTATTATTATTATTATTATTATTATTATTATTATTATTATTATTATTATTATTATTATTATTATTATTATTATTATTATTATTATTATTATTATTATTATTATTATTATTATTATTATTGTTATTATTATTATTATTATTATTATTATTATTATTATTATTAATATTATTATTATTATTATTATTATTATTATTATTATTATTATTATTATTATTATTATTATTATTATTATTATTATTATTATTATTATCATTATTATTGTTATTATTATTATTATTATCATTATTATTGTTATTATTATTATTATCATTATTATTGTTATTATTATTATTATTATTATTTATTAATCGTTTTAGTATAATAAGAACAAGTTCTTTTAATATACAAAGTAATATCCTTAGGATTAATATGTTACAATTGAAGTAATTTTGAATTTAAATGTATGTTTTATAAAGAACAAAGTAAAACATAATAATTAGGATCGTTATTAA
Organism: Dichetophora obliterata; assembly: GCA_963920525.1. NCBI lineage: Eukaryota > Metazoa > Arthropoda > Insecta > Diptera > Sciomyzidae > Dichetophora > Dichetophora obliterata. Next base: position 153,907,122 of record OY986435.1, on the reverse strand, counting down.
AAAATTTAGTTTAAAAAATTAAAAATAAATAAACAAATATATAAAAAAGGTATCATGAAAAATCTATATCCAAAATTTGCATATTTGCAATATTTATTGTACTGCTTAACTACCATAGCCGATATAACTCACTTGACATTCAACACAACTTTCAACACGGCTCAGTCTGCTAACAGAATATAAGATTGATAAAGCATAATATTTCCAGATTTTGTCTCAAAAAGCAATCATGTATGTATCTTCTTTCCTTTTTAGTCATAGATTAAGTTCACATAAAAATTTTATTTCTTTTTGCTGCCATTTTTGAAAATATGATTTGTTAAATTTTGCTATTGCAATTTGTTTTATATTATTAATGTATGTAATAAAAAAAAATAAAAACCCAAACAGCCTTTATTACAATATGAAAATCTTTGGAAAATAAAATAGTATGTAAAGAATCACTAACAAAAATAATTGTTTGCAAAGAATAGAGTGGTTTAACAAAGTGTCTTTTTTATTGTTACCTTTTGCGATTATGTTTTTTATAATTTATTGCTGGTGTTAAATTTTTGTTGTCTGTTGTCTTATTATATCAGTTGTGCTGCTTCTTTCTGTTTTCCTTCATGTGGATGAGAATAATTTTCTGTGTTCGTTTGTTGTGGATAGCCCCAGTTGATATCTCGGGGGAAATATAGCCCAGTTTGTGATGGCTCGTTGCAATATTTGTCGATTTATATTGTTAAACTTCCTTGTGTTGTTTCTTTCCGTGTTTATTAGGTAGATTTGGGTTGTCCGAGTTGCTTCCAATGTAACCGTCTTCAGTAAAACAAATGAAGTTCATGGCCTTCACGATCTTCACGAGCTTGAATCGCATCCCGAGAGCAATAATTCTCTTGCTCTGATAGCAAAATCTCTTTGTCCCGCTTTTCACTCAGCAATAATTGTCTTTGCCGCAAGCAGTTTGTCGATTATTCGCCAGCATGAGGGGGTTTACGAAAGTCCCCTTTAAACCCGAGTAGTCAACAAACTGCTTTCGGCTAAAGCAATTATTGCTCATAGAATTGCCGAGTGAAAAACGGCCCTTTGCAGCGCATGCAGAACCACAACAACAATATCAGCAGCTAGTAGCAACATTGCCAGTTATGCTAGAAAAATCATATTCGCGGTAATTTTTAATTACCCTTAGGAATTTTTGTTTTGGGAATTTCTATTAAATTTTTTAATTCAGCGTGGTATTTTTAAATTGGCTTGGGAATTCAGCGGGGTATTTTCGTAATTTCCGTAGGAAATTGGTAATATTTTTCTTACAATTTTTTTCTCTTTCTTAGTAAGTAAAGTTTTTTTGTGGTAACAACCCAACAAGCCATGAATGTTAATGTGCCAGCTAAACGGTACTTAAAACGGCAGCGTCTAATTTGCTAGTATGAAGACGACATGTTTGTGTACCTTTAAACCGTTCTCTATATAATTGTAAAGTCCTTTTTTATATTTATCAAGAATCGAATTGAAATTAATGTCATATTAGCTTGATGCGTCGTTTGTTCTTGTCTTTTTTCCCTCTCGTTTTCATCCGTTCGCCAAAAAACTCTAAAATATGCATTGAATCTTGTATTGAAATCAAGGTAGTGCAGTTGATTTGCCGTTTATTGTTTAGTTTATTGCTGCAAATTAATAAAAACTTTTTTAAGAAAAGGTTACAGTTGTTTAACAGCAAATGAAATGAATATACAAGTTTTCGATATGACCTTGTTATTTATTATGGTGATTTTCTACGATTTAAATACAAATTCTAAATGTTTGAATTTTAAATAATTCTTGATTTTAAATACAAATTCTAGTTGTTTGATAGTATAAAATCGTTTATTGAGCCTTAGGTCAGGTTAGAACAATCAATTGCTCTAACTAGTTAATCAATCAGCTAACTAATTAATCAGCTTGTGATGTATTCTTTTTCATATTGAAAATGCTGTTGTTGTTGTTTTAATGGAAGAAATTCGTTAGAGCAATTAATTGTTCTAGCCTGACCTAAAGCTGAAACGATTTTAAAGTATCAAACAACTAGGATTTGTATTGAAAATCAAGAATGATTTAAGCTGTCAAACATTTAGAATTTGAATTTAAATAATAGAAAATCAACATTAATATACAACTTAATAAATGGTACGCTTATATGAAACACACAATGCATAGTTTTCTGACAATGAAAAGGTCCGCTTCAGTGCTTTTAAAAGTGCACACCGTTTTCAACCGAGCCGATTGGTTATCTGGGAAACGAAAAAATGAAAGCAACTGATGTGTATTTATATATATATATTTTAAATACATATTAATAAAAACATCAACAACAACAAGAACAAAAGCACAACAACGAACGACATGATTCCGAACCAAACGAACGAACACAACAACAACCATAAACAACCACAGCTAAGCAGCTACTGAAGCAGCTTGTGCATTTCTCATACGAATATATGAATTTTTTTCTTCTTAGATTTTGCAATTTTATTTGATATTCGTTTTATTCGCACTCCAACTGATATTTTGGCACTTTTTTTTCTTTGTACGTCAAATAGCACTTAAATGTGCTCGAAAAAATTTGTGAAAATGACCCCTATACAAACCGCGCTGTAAAACGTTATTCGTATTTCGTATTTTTTTCGTATTTATTTATTTATTTGACACTTGTTAGTACAATGAGATAAAGTAACATCTTTTATAGCACAACGAATATTATACATAATCAACAAAACACATATATATAAAAGATAAAAATATAAAACAAAAACTTTATAAAGAAAGCTAGCAAATACTAGCAATAATTCTACGTCAAAAAATGTAAAAATCCAAATTTTAGAAATTGCAATGAAATGTTGTTGAAACTTTTTCTGAAACAACACTTAATGTAAATGAGAAGTGCCTGTTCAAAAGTTCTTATATAACATTTTTGAAAAAAGCTGTTTTACTATGGTTTAGCACTTAAAATATTTAATCCCATCATTTGCACAAAAAAAATTTAAGAAAATCGAAAGTTTTTCATTATTTTGTGCATAAAAGTTTATGTTTCTCTTCACAAGGTCCTAAATATGCATGCATACTGAAAAATTGCTTTTGAAGATATCTGAACAAAAAGGACTAATTTCCATACAAGCTTTTAGTTTTTGCATAATATTTAATCAAACGGTCTTATCAAACTTTTTTAAAGACTCAATTACTAGTTCCCTTTAAAGTAAGAAACTGATTATTCAATGAATGAAAGTCCTCAATGAATCCTCATTAGTACAATGAGAAACCGACGAAGAATGTAAACATTTGAAACCATTAACATTTTTTATCCATGCTTACATCATATATTAGCTGATGGTGTCACAATTGTAAGCACAAAAAAACTGGACTTTTTTCAGTTTTCATCAACTTCATACAATGTCGAAATAAGCTCCTTTGCACAGACACTCATCAAATACAAAAAATTGTGCGATTAAGTTGCTTACTCAATCCCCAAAAATACGAAAAAGCAAAATTAAAAAAAAAAAAAAACGACATAACGGGGTGCTATAGCAAAGTCTTTAGCTATTTTGTGAAAAAATTGCAAAAAACAAAACTCGGATCAAAAAGTCATAGCTGTTGAAACATGATGTTATTTCAAAAATCCTCAAAGTGCCTGTGTTTAGGCAAACACAGCGTCGAATTATCATTTAGAATGGTTTTAATAATTTTTAAAAATATTTCTGATTTTCGTTTTAAAAAAATTCAGGTACTAATTTTGTAGTCATTTTGAATATTTTAAAATAGCAACTCTACAACATAACCAAAGTGAAATATACCTGTTAAACATTTCAATTGGCGTTACTAAACTATTGATAAATACGCTTATTCAATTTTTCTGTTCTAGTTATTAGTTTTTCAGAAAAAACAACAAAGAATGTGAATGGACAATCTTGATCACAAATATATTTAGTTGGAACTGCGACCACATAAATAGCAATTTGAAAATCAAAAGTTTTTATTATGTTTATAAGTTGAATTGCGAGAGGCGATATAGTGGTATTACGAAATTCGGTTGCGTTGTCTTAAGCTTGCAGCATCCTGTAACTCTTCTTCCGCTACATACGCTTGATCTCCTTGCAGTGTAGCATTAATGATAGCCGCACCATCGTAACCCTGCCCGAATATAAAATAGCAATCTATGCGAAGTCCTTATATTATCTATGATCTGAAAGCATAGGTCTCAATTCAGTTCAAAATTGAAGTGGTTTGAAACTTTTTACGCTGTTGCGTTGTAGTTGCATTAAACCTCTGCAACTGACGTTCTTTAATTTTAACAATATTACTGATGTGGTGTCTGACGGACACCATCTAAAAATCAATTATTTTTATGAAGGTCTTAATATGTCAGGCCTTTGTTATTTAAATAAAAATAGTTTATTATCCAATTTTAGGTTAAAACTTTATATAAAATACGTTTGCTTGAAATTATGTGGCTTATTACATTGATACAATTTACAAAATTTACGAGAAAATGCCCGAAATTGTGTTTTGCGGTGTCTGTCAGACTACGACGTCAGCTGCAGAGGGTTAATGCTAATATATTAGATGTTTATACTTTCTAGAACCTAAGGGGGGTTTTAACCCCTAAGGCTTCCCTTGTTTACGGGCCTGTGGTAGTAATTTTATTATATTTAAGAGCTATCTGAATATTTTTCATTTCTTAATATTGTTCTCTTATTATTAGTCGATTGAATTATTTCTTTTAATGGTTTTGATATTGGCTTAAACGTCTTTTCTAAGAGCTCATCATTTGCAGCTTCTCCGAGCTGAAGACTTTTATATTTCTTTTTCAAAATATTTCTAGTTTTAATAAGATTGCTAACTAGATTTGCTTTCTCATTCATATTGTGAGTTGGTCTGTTTAGTAGTTGGCTGTTTAACTGTATAGCCCAGCTTAGCAGTAAGCTGTTTGTTGTTACCAGTTTAGAAGTTGTTTCTTTTATAGACTAATAAAAACGTCGAATTATTTCTTATAGCGTCCATTGTTCATGTCATCCTTATTAATTAGTAGAAAGCTATATTTTTCTTTCCAATAATTTGAGCATAACTCATGAAATGTCTTAAAAGACATATCAGAACTAACATGATCATTATAAATGTGTTTTATATTCATTACATCCTGTTTAAATATTATAATCATATTCGCATTATCACGAATCAGGTGTTTGGATATAAGTGTATAAGTTTGACATAACCCAGTAGTTCACGGCATCATTGACGAACTTTACGTGATGATTTCTTAAAGGAAGTTTCTGCATGAGCTGCTGGACTTAAAAAAAAATTCATACAAAATATAATGCAAAGCAGCTGTTGTCAGCGCCTAACTTTTTCCACTCTATTACAACTTGAAGATATTCATGATTGTTGTAATTCGCCGAATCGTTAGGAGGATAAACTCCAACAATACAGCATTTTCACTTCTTCAACGTTTCGGTATAACATTCCTTCACGAGTTTTATTACACGTTTCGATTTTATTTCCTTGACGAATTTTCTTTGTGTTCGTCTACTTTTCGCTAACGAAACTTCCTCAATATTTCGATATTGGGTTCGTGCACGAAAAATCACGACGTTTCTGCAATGCGTCTTGCACAAATTTGGAACATTTATATGAAATTTTCGTCAATGAAATGTATGGCCAAATCCGCATGTTTCGTCAAGGATCAAGAAAAATCGTACCTGATTCATTTGAGATTTGTTCAAGACTACTGGGAAGCAAAAGCTATCGACGTCTTTGTGACGTCTCATACAGAAGTAAGATCGTATATGAATTTGTTTCTCGCAAGCTACATCATCGAATATAAATATCGAGTTGGGTTGCACTTCTTTAGGAGATATAACGTCATCATTATTGGAAAATGTTTAATGTAACAAAACTTATCTATTTAAATATTAGGTATCTATGTATCTTATAATTCAACAAGTGATTAACCATAAAAATCTATGCATTACTTTTAGAGATATGACATCATCTATACATATAACGCAAACGCAAATTTTGTCCGGCGTAAGGCTTTTTAAGTAAAAGTTCAATTTTAATATATTAAGTACGGTTTCGTAGGTTTAGACCTGTAGATGTGCAAACTGGACTTTTTATTTCTTAAAAAAAATCATATTTTTTAAGTTATAGCGAGTTAAAGCTTGCATATAATTGTTGTTGTTTTGTTGCTTTTCTCTTTTGAATTTCAGCGTATGCCTAAAAATATGTGAGGTATTTAGCGCCACCTATCGGTTAATAGCTATGAAACTGTTATACTGACGAATAATCTTTAATAATCACAGCTTAAACTATCCCTGCAGGACTTTCACCTAACTTTAAGGTGATTACAAACTACTTTCAAAACAAACCACAAGTGGTTGAGTAGTCAACTATTTTCTTCGAAAATAACTAGTGACTTTCTCTATGAAATGGCCGCAAAATCACCAGTACTCACTACGTACGATATGACAGATTGACTAGTTTATATATGGTCCTTTTGCAACCAATTAGTAGTTAGTCTATAGAAAATGAGCTTATATCTGGTTACTTTCATTCTACTTACTAGTGAGGAGTAAAACAACTACACTGTAAATGGTTTTTTATAAACTAGCTTCTAGTGAAAATAAAAAATATTTAGCCATACGAAAAAATATTTTAAAGTCGACTCAAAATTTAGTGTGACTTGTTTTTAATAAAACTACAAAAACAAAGTGAGAAAAGTTGCTACTAAATTTCAAGTCAACATTAAAATATTTGTTGGTTAGTCTGATTGATTTTTATCTGGCTATAATCCAACCAGTTGAAAATTTTTATTAAACAAAACAAATAATTTTATTATATTTAATGCTAAAACATGAGTTTTCAGTCTATAATAACGTTTAAAAGTGATAAATATTTAGTAATGTGAGTTAAAAAAAAAAGTAAAACATGAGATTTTTAATCTTCAATAAAGTGATAAATATTCAGTGAAGTGTGAAAAAAGTTAAATTCCATTGAAAAAAACATATAACTTCAAAATTTATAGAAACCAGACAAAAGAGACAAAGTGAATGACGCGATTGATGGAGTTAACAAAAAAGCCTGTGTAAGCTCTCTGAACTACTTATGTATTTAAAATCAATTAAATCAAAAATTAAAAGTTAATCCAAAACACAGGTAGGATACACAATTTTGGACTAGGAATGTGGATATTGATTTCCTTTCGATTTTTGTGTGCTTTCGAGCTTTGTGTACTAAATCTATGTTCGTAGCCAGTTCTCCTTATCTGGTCGGGTTTCTTAGTTATAGAATTGAAAAATGAGGAACATTTAAAAAAGAACTATTTCATTTGATCCTAAAATCAGGAAAATTTTTCACTGCAAAATGTTTAAAATATTTAAGCATATTAAATTTGATCTTTTAGGGGAGCACTGGCTACGGACTTGGATTAAGTACGAAAAACTAATTTTAAGACTAACTCAGAAGAAACTAATTTTTCAGCAATTTTTCGGTTTTTTACAGATACATCGTGGAAATGTCTCTTCTTCACTGTTTGTACTGCGATTCGCAGTAACTTTTCGGGGTCGCAGCCATCAATGGATTCTAAAAAAACCATTATTTTAATTAAATTAAAAAATATACAAAAAAATTACCCTTTAGAGCATCATAAAATCCGACAAAATCCTTGAGACGTGTTTTGCCATGCGTACCATCTACGTTGACGTCTAACAGCACTTGTGATGACAAAACTGATGTTATAGTCTTATTTAAATTCCCGCGTAGCAACGTCTTCATGGCATTTATCTGAATAATGTAGGTATAAGGGAGGTTGTAAATACTAAAATCAATAAGTAATTCAGAGATCTTACAAAAGCTTTTTTGTCAACTCCATTAATCGCGTCATTCACATTGCCTATTTCGTCTACAGATTTGATGGGAAACGAACTTCTTGTTTTTTCTATTGCAATATCTTGCATGAGTAATTTCGCAAGCAAAATTTCTTGCTTTGCGAGAGTTTCCATAATTATTTTATTTTGTCCTTTAATTGTATCTGAAAAATAAGAAAAATTAGAAAATTAAAATAAAAGAAATTATATAGTTATTCAAAAAGTATTTTAAGTTTAAAAAGTTTGCAGATGTAAGTTGTAAGTTTTATTTTTTGTGATAAAAAAGCTGTTTCAATTGTAAGTGGATATCCATATTTCAATTACCTTTTATGGCATGAATATTTTGAGTGCTTTCTGATTTACTCGCAGTAAGTTCATCAATTATTGTTTGATTTTGGTTTTTTATTTGGTTTAGCTCCGTATGTAGGGTTCGGCATTTATAGCATTGATTCGAGTCTGGAAAATATAAGATAGAGTTTAATTTTTAAAACCTTTAAAAAACAAATTTACAACAACTCACCACTTACTGAATCGTCGGTATTTGATGGAATCAAACGTAGAATGCCCCTCTTTTTACTCATTTTCCTGACGATGAAGAAGTGGTAGAACAAGAATTTTATTTTTATATGGAAGACTCATTAGTTTACAGAATACTTCTTTAAAATTGAATTTTTCTATTATTTCTGAAGGCTCTTTATCAACTACAGATATTCCGAGTGATGACTTCGAATCAATCGGTACATTGAAGAAACTGGTTATACCATTTTCAGTGATATGCTTTATTTCGTTAATGATTTCATGAAGAAAATCTTCAATGCGCTCTGGCTTCTTTGTGCCCATATAAACACCAACGGGAAAAATAGATAAACAATTTATATTGACGACTTTGAACAGGATGGGCCACAATTGTATTTTTGAACTTTTAAAGAGTGGAAGACCATCAATGTTTATGTAAACAACCACATCTTCAAGCTCTGAAAGCGAACTTACATTATTCTCAAATTGCTCAGAAAGCGAACTTACAATTTTCGCAAATTGCTTTGCAAAGCCAAAGTGGACATATGTTCCCGGCGGAACATCCTTAAAGACAACCGGCTCTCTGCTTGGCAAAAATGCCTTTGCACTCCTAGGCAAATTTAAATTTTCCTCATTTAGAATACCTAGAAGTTGCTCGAAGCCACTTCTTGGGGGTCTATTCTGTAGAAACCACTCCCCAATCTTCTGGCGCAAACTTATTTTTTCAATGGGGCAACTGTCTGCAGCTATTCCTAGGTTTTCACTGTGATCGTTGGTTTCAACATGATCCACTACAAAAGGTACACTAGAAGATTCCCCAGATGCAGTTGCATCTTGGGACTCAGAGTTTGCTGCCAACAACTTTTCCACATATTCATTTTTTCTTTTACTTATTAGTCTTCGCACATTTCTACCACTATAACCTTTCACTTTTGGCATGATTTCAACACTTACTGTTTATTTTTCTTTATTTTAATGTTTTATTGTATCGAATTTGCAGTTTATTATATTTTTAGCGAAATATTTCACATATTCACAGAATGGCGAATGCTTGCAATTTCCACATGGTTGCACGTAAATCAATTTTGCTGTGCCATTTCTTACTACTTTTTTGCTACTTAAAAAAACGTAAACTTTTTGCTCAATTAATAGTAGGTAAATATTTCACTTTTCCAATGAAGCTTATAGCGCATTATTTTCTTATTATTCATTATTTTCATTTCATTATATATATCTATAAATTAAAAAGCATTATATATAAAAAGCAAAATGATGTGTGTCTACCTGTGTGTGTGATGCCTATAGACTCCAAAACTACTGAACCTATTGAGCTGAAATTTTTAAAGTCGATTTTTTTCAGGTAGGAGATGGTTTAAGAAAATATATTTTGCCACACCCCTTTTTACCGCCCCCAAATCACTAAATATGCTATATTTAAGACGGTTTTGGTCGTATAAGACTAAAATTTGATAATTTAGTTTGCATGGTAACTGTCAGCAACTGTACTAAAAATTGTGAATATATTTAGCATTTCTTGACATTTTCGTTTAAATCGTTTCGTTAAGGCGGTCTGTAGCAGGACAACGTCTGCCAAGGAATACTAGTTTATTTCAAATTTTAAACTTAAAATATATACAAGATCTTTAATATAGGAAAAAAATAAATTTATCGCCTATATCAAATTGAAGTGTAATATAAATTGCATTGACCATCTCCGATTTGGCTAAAATTTTGTTCTTAGATTGGTTTATTGTTTAGAAAGCCAAATCTGGAGTTTGAGATTTTAAGAATTTTTTTCTCGGACCCCCAGTAATGTGAATGCCAAAATAGGGTCTATTTTGAATCAACGTAGCTCAGTCAATATAATTGCGAATTTAGTAAATAGTTTATCTTTGCAAAGGTTATTTTAAGGAAAAATATAAAAGATTAAACAATTGCCGTAATTTGACCCATACTAAATATTTTCAATTTTCATTATTTTAATTTTGTTCACATTCCATTACCTTTCTAACGATATAACATGAAGGTGTGCTTTTCAAGTGTTTAGAAAATATGGCGTACAGCGTGATTTGCTATTGGATTTTAAATACAAATTCGACTTCTTAAATCGGTATCCTAGTTATGGAAATCGTATATTAATTAACTGAGCTCCGTTGTCTCAAAATAAACCCTTTTTTCGCCGCGACAAATGATTCTTAAAACTAATAACTTCGGAGTTGGTTTTATAACCATAAAAATCAATAAATTAAAAAAAGTTGAGCCTAATTGGAGAAGGTAAGTTCAACAGATATTACACTTTAATTTGAAATAGGCGCTTTACAAATATTTCCAAAACATTTTTTCCATCTATTCTGTATAAAAAGGAAATGTACGTCTACACTTCCGATACTATCGAAACTGTGTCTTTTTTTTTTAGCAAATCCCAACCCTGGCCACGGAGAAACAAATTGATGCAACGCTGAGACATTTGCTTTGCTTTTTACTACAACCCTGAAATTCTAGTTCGTGGCCGCTCAACTCACTACTTTTCGATGATTTTTCAACTAAATGAAAGTTACTCCGTGAATAACTACATTAAAGTTACTTTACTTTTAGGACTAGTTACGTTTGGTCCTGCAGGGATGAATTGATATATTCAATATCAAAGTGATACTGGAATGATTTCTTACAGTTGAAAAAAAAAAATTCAAAACTGTTGGTCGGAAAACTTAATTTTTAAAAATTTACACAAAACTTTAATAAGAAATATAGTGTGTATTGCAAGAAGACCAAAATTAATTTAATTTAAATTTTGATCAATTGAAAATCTATTCAATAGCTTAAAAAAATTTAGGTATGTTTGATTTTGCCGTTTTAACCCACACGGTTTACTAGTTTTACATAATATGCACACTTGACGATTCACCCTTTTACGAAATAACCAAAATGTAAATATAAAAAATGATTTTTGTATTTACACCTACTTTTTCTTAATCACAACAGCATTAACAAACCTTATATGTTTTAATTTACGTTAATTTTTTCAATTGTTAATGTTCTAAGTACAGAAGGAGAATTATCTAATTTAAATAAAAATTATCTAAAATTTAAAAAATGCATGGATTTGTATGGTAGAGGGAGGTTTAAGGCAAAAGTGATTGAAATAGGCATATTTTGAAAGCATATTTTGGAGGATATTTTCGAAAACAGTAGACAAAAAAGTTCATTTGCATGTTAATTTAACATCCTCAGTTTAAATAAAATTTTTTTTTTTGACATTTAACTTTTATCTATAAAAATTGCCGCTGAAATTGGTGTGCTTAAAAAAAGTGTAAATTGGGCCACATCATAGCTTGGCTCCAGATCGTCAAAAAACTTCATTTACCAAAATAGAATGTAAATATGGAAAATTAAGAAAATTATGAAGCGTGTAAGAACTAGACAAAATTTCTAAAGACGCTAAATTTGGTAGAATTGCATTACAAATAATTTAAAAAATATTAAAATCGGTCGATTAGTCTGTTTGCAGGAGTGTGGCCGGTTTTAAAAAAGTATGTTTCAATTTCAATTCTATTTCATTCAATTCAATCAATTTAAAAAATAAACTTTAATTTTCAAAAAATTGTTCCCTAAAACCTCTCTTAATAACTTGTTAAAATTTGCATTAGGAATGCCATATGTTGCTCGTGGTATAAGTGGACTTTTTATCGAAACAGCTTTTTCTTATGATTACCTAAAAAAAGGTCAAGAAGGGGTTGGTTGAAAAAACGCCAAGAATTAAATATATGTAATATTTATGAGATCGGATAATTTTATTCATAACACACGTCTTCCTGACCTAAAAGACACTGTAATGCTCAGTTTGCGTGAAACCAGTTTACTTTGTCAAGGAAGGTGATGTAGGTGAGGCAGGTTAAGCACAATGTACTTTTCAGAGCTGTTTTGTGCTCGAAAATAAGTAAAAAATTCAAAATATATGGCGAAAATTTGATTATTTTATGATCTATGATTTGATTTATTTTTTCTTTTTTTTTAAAGATGTATCTGTATATATAAAATGGAATGTGTGTTTGTTTATTTGTTTGTTTGTTTGTACCTTATAGGAGACCAAACCTCTAGACCGATCTTCCTGAAATTTTCACAGCATTTAAATGGGACTCTGGCCTGATTAATAGGGTACTTTTTGACCACGCCCACTTTTACGCCCACTTTTTTAAAATTATGTAATTGCTCCCATATAGTTTTTAACAGATTTACTTCAAATTGTATACACATTATACTCCAAGCGAGGTAGAAATAAACATTTCTTACGCCACGCCCCCTTTCACGCCCCTTTTCACGCCAAATTTAAGTTTTAAACTTTTTGTTCTCTGTACAAATTTGTTCCTTCCAACGGATTATTTTTTATTTGGTAGTATATTGCTCTTAATACTGTAAACGTCGCCATATTACTATGAACCACGCCCACTTCACCGCCCCCTTTTTTAAATTCAGATACTTACTTATACTACTAACAATGTTTGCTATACAAAATACTTTTTTTGTAATATGTATTTACCTAAAGTTTTATATACTTTTTATCTACAGGTAAAGTAGCCATAGATTTTTTTATTACCAAATCCCCCTCTTTCGCCCCATTTTACTTTAATTATAATTAATCTGCTTTCAATCTATTTATATAAAAATGAATGTCTGTTTGTTTGTTTGTTGGTGCTTTATAGGAGGCCAAACCCTTGGACCGATCTTCCTGAAGCTTTCACAGCATGTTACTTTGACTCTGGAAAGAATAATAGGCTATATGAAGTTTTTATTGGACAATGGGACATGGCACCGCCCATATAACCCACACATTTAAATCGCCATATTTTGGGCATTTTTTGACCTACGTCGATGATATTTGGTACATATGATATTGGCATAATTTGGAATACGTACCAGGAGAAAAGTGGGTGGGACCACACCCCTTTTTAGGAAAAATAAAAATCGTAATATAGTCTTTACTACCGGACCGATCGTCATTAAATTTTCACAATAGGATATTCTTACGAAATAATAAATTCTTGACTATATAAAGTTGTATATAACCCAAAATTTAAAATCCTCATATCTTGGGCATTTTTTGACCAACGGCGGCAGTATTTGCTATATATTGTATTGGCATGAATAGAAATACGCTGGACCTGTTAACCGATCTTAAATTTTCACAGCGTGCAGCTTTGACTCAGGAATACTTATTACATGATAATATTTTTCGACCATGCATACTTGTGCACCTCCTTTTTTACTACGTTTATTAACGGCTTTACCTCAAATTTAAAATACATATTAATTAAAATAGTGGGGTAGCCCCATTCTCTTTCTCCCACAACTGACTGCGAAACAGCTGATTTTCACTTTCACCTATGTTCATAATGGCGCTTAATATTACTTGAATTTTTCCCCCTAAGCTCTTTTTCACACAGCAAACACTTCGACATTTGTCTATTTTCATCAAAACAAACATATTTTTCGTATTCGAAGCACTTCTTACGACCCATTTTTTTTTTTAACTGCTTCAAACAAAACAATAGAAGAAACTGACCTGCGTCAATTTCCAAACACAAGTATTTTTATATTTCTTGTCTCACGCGTGCTCTCTTTAATATTTATGTTTATTTAACTTTCGCACTCAGAATGGAAAATAAAACTCTCGTGAAAGTTATTTTTATGAGTGAGTGTTATCTTTTCTTCTCTTTCGTTAGAGAGAGCAATACTTTTAAAGCATGTATTGATCACTCATGAAAGATAAAAAAGATAACTTTCGTTACTTTCACGAGAATTATTTTTTTTTGTCTCTGAGTGTGAGTAACAAAACGAGAGATAAAAATGAAAATACCTTTCGCGAAGCGAGATTTTCCGTACTATGTGCAGAGATCAAAGCAATATTAAGTGCTACTCGTTTGAAACAAAAAGAATGCACGGCATTTAGTATACAAGAAGTCGTTGCTATTTATATGGATTTGAGACTGTCTTGCAGCAAATATAAGCATTTGAGATCCACATTGTTAAACAAAAATTATTGTGGTTTTCCTTCTTACGAAGAACTGAAAGAAGAAAAACAGGCATGGGTACCAGCCCATATGTTTGTTTATGACTTTAGCGCAAATTTTTCATTTCAATCGGATTTGGACCATACAGCTTAAAGAATTATAGATTCTATTCCAAATTTTGAGGAAATCTGTTTCGGAGAAAATTTCAATATGGTTCTTTATTCTAAATGAGGCTGCGATGGGTCATCCGGACAAAGTAAATATAAGCGAAAACTGGTTAAAAGATATATTATGTTATCTAAACCGAAATGTTTATCAGTTTTATTTCATTTTAGACAATGACTACAGTGATTCGGACATGTTTATGATATCTATGGTGCCATTACGGTTGACTGAAGTTAACGCACTTTGTTCAAACATAAACAATCATGCTACTATTTGGAAGAACATTACTCCATCGTCAACTAAATACTGTAGGCCTCTGGAGTTATCTTACCTAAAAGAAACCGACAATCTCAAGAACCCTGGATAACCAATGTTAGTCGTTTCGACTAACACTGATCACTTTTTTGCTTACAACTTGTTTTCTCTCATCTGATCGTGTTCTCTATCCATATTGTAGTAACCACAATAGTTGTTAAGCTGCCCTCGTTGTGTTCGGATGTGTTTGGCTTTTTAATTGGATGGTGTGAATCTTTTTATAAATGTAGTGTACGTCGATGCGACCAAAATTGGATTCAACCCCAAAGTACCCTCACGCGTACTGCCTAAGTGGTATATTAACTTTGTCACTCCTTTCGTAAAGCTAATAAGGAGACGTGGTAGGTATAGAAAAGTATATATATTTTTGATCAGCATTACCTCCTGAGTCGATTTAGCTAAGTCCGTCTGTCCGTATGTCAGTTTGTCAACACCATTAGAGCCACAATTTGTAAGCTATCGTAATGAAATCAAAAATATGTGTTTATATTCAAAAAACAAAGATACCATTCGGGAATGAGCAAAATCGGATGAACACCACGCCTACCTCCTATACGAAGTGACTTTATCAAAACGGGTTCTTTTAAAATGCCACAAAAATTAATGTATGAACTTGGAATTTTGCACATTAGCTTTGGAGTAAAATATTCACCACATATTTGAAATTTGCCAAAATTGGATCAAAACTTCGCCCACTTCACACACAAAGTGGCGTCATTATAATACAAAACCTTCATATATTCAACAAAATGATGGTTTAAACTTGGTATTTTACTCATAAGCTTTGATGATTCGGATAAACTCTGAGTTCCAAATTTTATATATTTGGATAAAAACCACGCCCTATAAAAGTGGGGTCATCAAAATTGTACAACATTGACAACTTCGTATATACTAAAATACGAATGTGGGGGTATTTTAATTCGGTACAGTCGAAGTTAATTCCTTTGTTATAGGAATAAAGGGTGTATTTATTTATTCATTCCAGATAAAGAAGAGCATGAATAGAATAGATTGTTGTTTACCCAGAACACAATAAATAAAGAAACAGTATTGGAAAAGAAAGAACATTTTTTTTTTGTTAATACCAAAAACATATTTTTCGTATTTAATTAAAGACAACAAATACACCAGATAAAATTTAAAAAATAAAAAAGCAACAAAGCATCAAAGCATTCTAAAACATTTAAAATAAAAAATTTTCCATTTTCATTTAACGACATTTTACTTCAAACAATCGAATATAACCTCACACACAAGGAATATTCTTTTTATTCTACCTTAGCTGATAGTACAAAAAGAACGCGCTTAGAATATTCCGTAAGAATAAAAAAATACAAAAAGTATATTCCGGATAAGCAAAACTGAATAAAGAAACAAAAACAGTCATTGTGAACGTCTGGAATGAATAAAGAAATACAGCCAAAGTGTTTTGGTTACAAGTTTGTTATAGTGGTGCAACGAATTGTGTCTCTTGTGCTAAACAATTGATTTAAACTTTTTTATTTTAATAATAATAAATAATGCTTTATTTGTTTACTGATAAAAGAGACTTGGTGATAAACATTTAACTCTACAAAAAATGAATAATATGCTGACACCGTGGTTTCCAACACACGCGCATCCGCTGCAGTTCAACATACCGTGGGACTCAACGTCAGCAACATCCCCAAAAATAAAACAAAAAACAATACCGGCGGCAGAGCAGCTTAAGGTGTAGTGTTTAAGTTATGAAAAATGTTAGTTTAGTTTAAGTTTATAATTGATACAATAAAGATCGCTTTTAAGCGAAAAATATTTTTTTTAAGTAAATTTAATAAACGAAAGTTTAATTGGCGCCCAACGTAGGGCCCAGGTCGGGTTTAGCTAATACAATCAAAGTGTAAATCGGCGTGAAGTACCCCGTCGCTTTGTCTCGTAAAAAACGCAAAAAAAATATAGAAAAAAAGATTAACGGAAGCGTAAATCGGCGTGAAGTACCTCGTCGCGAAACTTTTTAAATAAAGTAGTTTCTTTTTTTCTCCTGGGTCCCAAACCAAAAAGGACATTGAGTGTTAGAGTCTATAGACATAGCATACCACGAAGCACGAAGCAAAGTACGGCAGCAGGATCCTGAGTCATCGATCGTGAGAACGAACAAAAGGGAAGCAATCCAAACCGTCGTCGTGGGACAACAATGTTCCTGTTATTGTAAGCTCTAGAAATATTAGCAGTATAAATTAAGAAAAAAATCTGAAAAATTATAAAACAAAACAGAACCTAAGACAAAATATTTTTTAAAGTGAATCTAACTTTTCCTACACAAAAACATAAATAATTGAACTTAAGTGAATAAATTGTCTAGGATATAAAAATATTTTCCAAAAATATAAGAATAGTGGAAATAGAAAGTTTTAAATTTTTTGTGAAGCGAAATAAGGCGAAATTTAATATAATTATTTAATTAAAAAAAAACAACAAAATAAATTTACAAAAATAGGGCTAAAATTTAATTTGAAATTATACTTTAGGATAATAATTTGTTTTAAAGAAATCTTTGCATTTCGTTACTTTTGGTTGGTTTTAATCTGAAGACTCGACGGAGACAGACATGGCAAACCCAAACAACCTACTAAGACCACCCGTACTAAACGCTACTCAGCAAGAACAAGCAGGCTTAGGCTGCCCGCTGAGTAAGCGCCGAGGCAGACAGGCAGGCAGACAGGCGCAGGAAAACTATGTGAACAAGTGAGAAAAAAGTTATTTCTATCTCGTTTCTTCGCAGGGCCTGTCTGCCTGACTGCCTGCTTCGGCGTTTACTCAGCGGGCAGCCTTAGACTTAGGTGACTTACAAAATACAATAAGGACCATAGTATCAGAAGTAGGCCAGGCTGAAACCAGGAATTTGATTAATACCCTTCGAGGCCCGAATTCTGTAAATGTACAGCGAGTTGATCAAAATATTGATCCACAACATAGAGCGAGGTTGGAAGATCTGGATCGAATTCCAGATGTAGTTCGATGCCTAAGAGAATTCTCAGGACAGCCAGGTGAATATAGTTCCTGGAAAAGTCCGTTAACCGGATACTACAGATATACGAACCATTGAAAGGAACACCAAAATACTTCGGTATTTTAAGTGTTATTAGAAACAAAATTGTTGGCAATGCTGATGCAGTGCTTGAGTCATATAACACTCCATTGAAATGGGAAAGTATTTCACAATGCTTGATGCTTCATTATGCTGATAAGTGGGATTAAGGTACTTTGGAGTATCAACTAAATTTCCTAATTCAGGGTAATGAAACAATCCAAGAGTTTTATCAAAAGGTATACTCACACCTATCACTTATTTTAAATAAAATGAGCTGCATGGAGGTGGGACATGAGGCAATGAACCTCTTAACGCAAACCTATAGGGATAAGGCCTTAGATACGTTTGTTAGAGGACTCAAGGGCGATTTACCGACCTTGCTCAGTATGCGAGAACCGGTAGACCTACCACAAGCTCTTCATCTTTGTCTCAAACTTGAAAACCAAAATTTTAGGTCAAATTACGCGCAAAATAGGAATAATTTACCAAAAAAAGTCTTCAATCCTATTCCACACGTTTCAAGAAATCAGCCTTTCCGCGCCCCCCAACCATTTTATCCTCATCTTGCGCACATCCACCTCAACGTCCACCAAATAATTACAATCAAAACAATTATCAACAACCACGCCAAAGATTTGAAAACCAAATTTATTCAGGACCACAGAAAAATTTTCAGCAATATGGACAAATAACAAACAACCAGCAGCAGTATAAGCCTTTTAGTTAAGTAAAAGGCGGATTTTTAGGAGTTCTAGTTTATTCACAAATTTATTTACAACTTACTCTCGCGTATGGCGAACTGATTGCCAAGACACTATTTTCTGAACTGACTAAATACTTTAAGGCAGCAGGGCCCATAGCCCATGCCACCACAACGCGTTGAATATGTATTGTAAGGCAATGTACGCTACTGCGAACGCGCACATTGCCAACACTACGAATACACAATTCCCGATATGCATTTTAACGTTTTTTTATATATCACCAGAGTCACTGGCATTTATACTATGTCGCTTCGTCATCAGCGCTAATGACGGAGCGACAGAGCGGTTGCGGGGTGTATTATATTTACCCACACAAACGCGCGCTTGCCTGTGAGCTGGGTAGCTAAGCCAGCGCCCAGGCAACCAACGCTCAAGTTATACGACACGCTTGTTGTTGCAGCTTAAAACAACACACAAGCTGCCAGCTATTGAAGATAAGCATTTAATCGCTTAGTGACGAATCGTCACTTGAGGCAAAGCTTTGCTAGCTTGGCGCGCCAGCTATGACTCTGGTCAGCGGCGGCTCAGGTTACCGCTGTGTTATTCCCAGCGATAACAACGTCGCCAGCTGAGGAATGTGTTTGGCTAAGCGTTAATCGTAAAGCCAAGGCACTTGAAATTAAAGTGCTGTTTATTTGAGTGGGTTGCAACAAAGTGTCGCCAAATAAGCGAGGAGCATTAAACTCCTCTGACCCACTTCTATATTTATTCTAATTCTTAAGGGGGATGGGGTGACAGACGGTCACGCCACAATACTCCCCCCCTAGCATTTTAAATGCGAGACAACTACCAAATACTTAGTATAACCGGGCTGGACGGCGCACCTGCCTACCGCTTCTGGTTACGACCGGCGATGATTTGCGTCTCTCTACAGCTTTGAAAAAGACTCCCGCGGAGTCCCCCGGCGCGCCGGATAATGTCACGGCGTTCTTCTTAGGCTGGGATGGACGTTTGAGTGCACACGGTGGGTCGGGTGATGTACTATGTTTTCTTGGACGCCCCACTCGCCTGCTTCGCTGTCCAGCGGTGTCCAACGGCGGGTCGGAAAAAGTCACGACCTTTTTGGTTTTGCCGGTTCTATTCTGTTGGCAGCCCACGTTGTCCAACGGCGGGTCGGAAAAAGTCACGACCTTCTCTGCTGCATGGTTGGTAATTGTGGATTGTCCCACGTTGTCCAACGGCGGGTCGGAAAAAGTCTCGACCTTCTCTGCTGTATAGGCTGGCTTTAATCGATCAACAGAAATTTTTGCTTTTCTGCCATTTTGGTCAACCACGAAGTACTTCTCGAACCTCTCCAGAACTTTGAATGGTCCGTCGTACCGTGACTGTAGTGGGCGTTGCACCTTGTCGATTCTCACAAAAACGTGTGAGCACGTGTCCATGCCCTTCTGCATGAACAACCTTGGTTTATCGTGATGGCTAGTCTGCGATGGCATAATTGTGCGCATCATGCGCCTCAGGTCCTTCACGAATTCCGTTTCATTGGTTCTTGACGGTGTCGGGGTCATAAATTCGCCAGGCAGTTTTAGTGGGGTCCCATAGACCATCTCAGCCGGCGATGATGCCAGGTCTTCTTTAACTGATGACCTAAGACCCAATAAGATTATTGGTAATAAGCCGCTCCAGTCATCGCTTTCGTGGCACATTATGGCTGCTTTTAGCGTGCGGTGCCATCTTTCTATAATCCCATTCGCCTGCGGGTGATACGGGGTAGTACGGAAGTGTTCGATACCCAACATGCGGTTTAGTTGGCGGAAAATATCCGACTCGAATTGCCGACCTAGGTCTGTTGTGATGCGTAGTGGAACTCCAAAACGCGCTATCCATCCGGATATTAAATTGCGCGCGACCGTTTCGGCAGTCATGTCCTGTAATGGGATCGCCTCAGGCCATCTCGTAAATCTATCGATGATGGTGAGACAATAACGATTTTCCCTTGAAATAGGCAGTGGTCCCACTAAATCGATATTAATGTGCTCAAACCGCTCACTTGGTTTATTATAAAACGCTAGCGGCGATTTGTTGTGTTTGTGTACCTTGGATCGCTGGCATGCCAAACAACTTTTTACAAAGTTGTGCACGTCTCTCCTCATATTTGGCCAGACGAACCTCTGCTGCACCAGCTTCGTTGACGCACTCACTCCTGGGTGCGCTATGCCGTGCAGTTTCTCTATGACACTCTCTCGAAACTTGCGAGGAACCAAAGGGCGTATTCGGCCATGCTCTGTGTCGCACCATATGGTTGAAGAGCAGTCTGGTAAGCTAAGCTCTTTGAGCGTCAGAGACGTTTGGACCTTTTTGCTAACTAGGTCATTTATTTCCGAGTCCAGGCGTTGCTCCTTCGCCATGCTATCGAAGTCTATCGGGGTCTTCACATGGGCTACCTGTTGAATTCTGGACAAAGTATCCGCCACAGTGTTGTCTGCCCCCGGTAAATGTCTGATATCGGTACAGAATTGACCAATATAATCCAAATGGCGCGCTTGCCGCGGTGATGCCTTTTCCAAACTTTGCTTAAATGCAAACGTAAGTGGCTTATGGTCTGTAAATATTAAAAATTCGCGACCTTCGATCATGTGTTTGAAGAATTTCACCGCCTGGTAAATTGCAAGTAATTCTCGGTCGTAGGTGCTATACTTAATCTGTGCAGCCATCAATTTCTTTGAGTAAAACCCTAAAGGCTGCATGTGGCTCCCAACCTCTTGGTTTAGGACTGCCCCTACTGCAAAATCCGAGGCGTCTACGCTGAGATATAGCTTGGCATTTGGCTTTGGATGATACAGCAACGCCGAATTGGCCAGATCGCTCTTGCAATTTTCAAACGCCTGGTCTGCCTCTTGGTTCCAGACTAAAGGCGTTTTGTCGTTCTTTTTATTCCCGACTACTAACGCTTGGAGCAGCGATTGAGTTGCTACCGCATTTCGGACGAATCGCCGGTAAAAGTTCACCATTCCCAGAAACTGCTTCATGTCTCGGGCTGTCTTTGGTTTCGGGAAATTAGAAATGGCTTGAACCTTTTCGTGATGGGGGCGAATACCCTCCTCATTGACCGTGTGTCCTAGGAACTTGACCTCTGGCTTGCCCAGGGTACATTTAGCTAAATTAATAGCTAGCCCGTTCTCGCGCAGCAGCTGTAGAATTCTTCGTAGATCCTTTTCATGCTGCTTCTCATCTGGCGACGCAATGCATATGTCGTCAATGTAGACAAATGCATAATGAGCCTCAGTAGCCAATATTTTATTTATGTGCCTCTGAAAGGTTTGGGCTGCGTTCCTCAACCCGAAGGTCATATATTTAAATTGAAACAATCCAAATGGCGTCGTTATTGCCGTCTTTGGAATATCTGCAGGCTCAATTGGTATTTGGTGATATGCACGCTGCAAATCAAGCGTTGAAAATATCTTTTTTCCATGCAATATGTGCGTAAAATCTTGCACATGGGGTATAGGGTAACGGTCTGGCACCGTTTTTTCGTTCAGTGCCCTATAGTCCCCGCATGGTCTCCAGGTCCCGTCCGCTTTTCTAACCATATGCAGCGGGCTCGACCAATTGCTATCTGATGGCTCGCAGATATTGCTCTCAAGCAGGAAATTAAATTCTTTTCTTGCCGCTGCTAATTTATCGGGAGCCAAACGTCTGGGCCTCGCGTGTGTAGGCGGCCCATCCGTGATAATATGATGAGTAACACCTGACTTTGAGGCCTGTTTAATCGGACTTAGGGTGGTAATATCGGCATACTCGGACAGAATTTTTTCGAAAGGGTTGCGAAAATTATAAGAATAAATTTTTGTCTTACCCATTTCTGCTGCCAAACCATTGCATTTTCCTCCGGTCTCTCGATCAACCAATTTGCTATTTTTCATGTCAACCAGCAAGCCGTGATGTCTCAGGAAATCGGCTCCAATAATAGGTATTTTGACGTTGGCGATGACAAACTTCCAAATGAACTCCCGCCTTAGTCCCAGGCTGAGGGCAACTTCCTTCTCACCGTAGGTCTCGATGCTCGTTCCGTTCGCCGCATACAGCCTGCAAAAATAAGGCTCGCCAAAACGTTCTTTCCTGCTGGGTGGTATCACTGACACGTCCGCCCCAGTGTCGATTAAGAATTTCCTGCTGGTTCTGACATCTTCTACGTACAGACGACATATTTCGCTATTGCCACCCGTGTCGCCTTTGGTGGGTGGTTTCGAACTTAGTTTTTTGCCGGTTTGTTCCAAGTGCAAGGGGCTACGCATTTGGCCGCGCTATTCCCCCATTGCTGGTGATACCAGCAGTATCCCGCTACAAAGTTCTCGTCTCGTAAGGCCGCCCGTTGACGCCGCAAACGCCGCTGCAGTGTGCTCTTGCTGGGTCCACTTTTGGGCTGCTGTTGCCCAAACATGTGTTAAATCATACACGACTTTAACAGTGAGTTGATCACAGCTCAAGCGTTATCTCAAAGTTAAAAAAATATTTTGAGACGAATCGAATGGGTTTTGAAGGCAATCAATGTTACTTTTAGATGCTTTTTCACGTCATTTCGAAAATTTCTATCCCTCGCTTAATATACCCTAACATATAACCAAAAACAAAATTGTTTGCACTTTTTAGGTTACATGATAGACGAGATAGACCAAATCTTAAATCAAATTCGGAATAAGACAAAGTGCCTTACACAATAAAATTCTAAATTTTTTTTGTACTTATATATATACGCTGGTTGTATATCCCAGCGTGCTTGCGAGCGGCTGTGCGTGCTTCGAGGCCGTGGGTTATTACGCTCGTACAGAGCGTCCTCCAACCTGTGCAACCTTCTCTCAAGGCAGGTGTCAGCTGGGGGTGCAGTAGTTACTGCTACATGCTTCGGGCGATACTTGCCCGATTCCATTATTTTGTCTGCCTGGACCGCCTGCTGTGCTAGTTGTAAATCGACCACTTGTAGAATGGCCTGGACGTCGTTGGGCAGGCGGGCTAACCACAAATTCTGCAGCATGGCCTCATTTACTTGAACGCCGCCCATGTCCTTCATTTCATTCAAGAGCTGTGAGGGGCGGCGGTCCCCCAGCTCCATATCTTCCATTAGGCGCCGCAGCTTCTCTTGAGGGCTGTCCGCGAAAATGTCTAATAGCCTACCACGTAGGGCTTCATACCGCTCCGATGATGGAGGGTTGCGCACGACTGAGCTAACTTGCTTTAGCACTTGCTTGGGCAACGCGCCCACCACTGTATAAAATTTCTGTGCGTCACTTTTTGTGCCCTGCTTCGCGAACAAGGCTTCCAATTGTAAGAACCATAGGTCTGGTTCGTCTGCCCAGAATTGTGTCACCTGGACAGACTGCACTCGGCTTAATTCACCCGCGCACGTTAGTTGTGCCGCTGCGCCAGGCTCCGCCGCCGCGGCGGTTTCACTATCTACCGGTGGGGCTTGGTCTACGGCCTCGTTGACCGGCTCCTCACTTGCCCGCTCTTTATTTTCCATATTATTATTTACTTTAAGTTTTTTTTTTTTTAAAATTTTAAAGTCTTTAAATCCTCGCGCACTTTACTTTAACACTCGACTTTACGCGTTCTCGGGGTCACCAATTTAGTTAAGTAAAAGGCGGATTTTTAGGAGTTCTAGTTTATTTACAAATTTATTTACAACTTACTCTCGCGTATGGCGAACTGATTGCCAAGACACAATTTTCTGAACTGACTAAATACTTTAAGGCAGCAGGGCCCATAGCCCATGCCACCACAACGCGTTGAATATGTATTGTAAGGCAATGTACGCTACTGCGAACGCGCACATTGCCAACACTACGAATACACAATTCCCGATATGCATTTTAACGTTTTTTTATATATCACCAGAGTCACTGGCATTTATACTATGTCGCTTCGTCATCAGCGCTAATGACGGAGCGACAGAGCGGTTGCGGGGTGTATTATATTTACCCACACAAACGCGCGCTTGCCTGTGAGCTGGGTAGCTAAGCCAGCGCCCAGGCAACCAACGCTCAAGTTATACGACACGCTTGTTGTTGCAGCTTAAAACAACACACAAGCTGCCAGCTATTGAAGATAAGCATTTAATCGCTTAGTGACGAATCGTCACTTGAGGCCAAGCTTTGCTAGCTTGGCGCGCCAGCTATGACTCTGGTCAGCGGCGGCTCAGGTTACCGCTGTGTTATTCCCAGCGATAACAACGTCGCCAGCTGAGGAATGTGTTTGGCTAAGCGTTAATCGTAAAGCCAAGGCACTTGAAATTAAAGTGCTGTTTATTTGAGTGGGTTGCAACAAAGTGTCGCCAAATAAGCGAGGAGCATTAAACTCCTCTGACCCACTTCTATATTTATTCTAATTCTTAAGGGGGATGGGGTGACAGACGGTCACGCCACAGCCTTTTCCACCTCGTCCACTTGGACCAAAACCTCAACCTAGACAAGAGCCAATGGATATTGACCAAAGTGGTCAAACTAAGAGAATACACTACATGAACCGGCTAGCCAACCACGATCTACATGGTAAACGACCACCACACGATTACCCCGAAGCTAGGAAGCAACAACGAAATTTTCACATAAATGCAGACAATAACTATCCAGTTCAAGATAATCTAGACTCTATAGATGTCGATTCATACCAAGAAGAGATGCAAGGAGCTGACAATGAATATAATCAACCCCTTCAAGAGTACCTGGAAGAACAAAATATTCCAGACGGTTATAACTCTGATGTTAACACATCTAACATTTCTGACATTCATTTTTTAGACTAAATACGTCCTCCCTTCCATATTTCGAATACAAAAAGGAAGATGGACAAGTTCTAAAAATATTAATAGATACAGGTTCCAGCAAAAATTATATCACACCAAATCTTGTTGCCAATCCCATTCCCAACAAATAAATATTTTTTGCAAATTCAATTGGAGGAGACGTCAAAATCACTCATCACACTAATACAAACCTCTTTGGAATAAAAATTCCTATAAAATTTTTCCTTTTACCTGAGTTAAAAACATTCCACGCTATACTTGGTAATGATAGCCTTAAATAATTAGGCGTTATTATACACACCCGACATAACTTCATGACTATAAATAATAATGTAAAAATTCATCTTAAAGAATTGCTTTTGAATCAAGTACACAATACAACCCTTAGGACAGATCATATGAGCCTTTCTCTAAAAACTAAATTAGACAATATAGTAACCACTTACTCAAACCTCTTTTCTGATCCAGACGAAAAATTGACTTTTACAACAAAAATTGTTGGCGAAATACGAACCTCTTCTGAAACACCAATCTATGGAATATTTTATTGTTATCCAATGTCTCTAAAATCCGAAGTTAAAATCCGGAATTATAAGACCTTCACGGTCACCATACAATTCACCGGTATGGATTGTACCGAAAAAATTGATGCAAGTGGCAAAAAGAAGCATAGAATGGCAATCGATTATAGAAAGCTAAATTCGGTAACGATAGCTGATGCTTACCCAATACCAGAAATAAATGAGGTATTAGCTCAATTAGGGAAAAACAAGTGACCTCAATTAGACCTCAAAAGTGGATTCCACCAAATACCCCTTAAAGCATCCGACATCGAAAAGACTGCCTTTTCCGTGAACAAAGGGCTTTAGACGACATTTTAAGGTTGCACATTGGAAAAACGTGTTTTGTTTATACAGATGATATTATCATCTTTAGTAAAGACGAGGAAGATCACATTAAAGACATTCAAAGCATTTTTAAAACTCTACACGAGGCTAATATGAAAATACAGTTAGACAAAAGTGAATTTTTTAAACAAGCAGTTGAATTTCTAGGCTTTATCGTGTCTCACAAAGGAGTTAAAACAAATCCAACAAAAATAAAAGCAATAGTAGAATTTCCATACCCCAAAACATTAAAAGACCTTAGGTCATTTTTGGGACTCTCTGGATACTATCGTCGGTTTGTTAAGGATTACGCCAAAGTTGCGAAACCTTTAACAACTCTCTTGAGAGGAGAGGATGAACGTGTGTCCAAGAGCTTATCTCGGAAAAAAATAATTCACCTCGATAACGCAGCGAAGGATGCCTTCGACAAACTTAAAAGAATACTGTCATCCAGAGATACAATCCTAATATATCCCGATTATACAAAAAGTTTTGAGTTCGCTACCGACGCCTCTAACTATGCCATAGGTGCCGTTTTAAGTCAGGAGAAAAGACCGATAACTTTCATTTCGCGAACATTGAGTTCCACGGAAGAAAATTACGCAGCCAATGAGCGAGAAATGCTCGCAATAATTTGGGCTTTAAACTCATTGCGGTATTATCTGTATGGATCAGCGAAAGTAAACATTTATACAGACCACCAACCGTTGACATACGCGTTGAGTAGTAAAAACAATAACTCAAATATGAAAAGATGGAAAGCCATCTTAGAAGAGTATAATTATGAGCTTCACTACACACCTGGGAAAAGCAATATGGTTGCCGATACTCTCTCTAGAGCACCCCGCGTCGATCAAATAAACTCTCTAACATCCGCCACTCATAGTGATGAAAGTTCTGGTGAAAACCTTATAGCGGCAGTAGAATGCCCAATAAACGTTTTTAAAAACCAAATATTTTTGCTATTAAGTGAAGAACCTAGTTATCAGTTCAAAATTCCATTTCCGCATTACCACAAGCATGTCATAGTTCTAAATAGTTATTCTGAGGATAATCTAATTGATATATTTAAAAGGTACCTCAGCCCAGATGTCATTAACGGCATTTTAACAGAAGAACGAATTATGGGAAAAATTCAAACGATCTACCCTACACATTTCAGTAATTATAGAGTCAGATACACGCAAAGCCAAGTTCAAGATTTAACAGACGAAACTGAACAAGAAGAAGAAATATTAAAAATTCATAAAAGAGCACATAGAAATAGCCGCGAAAATAAGCAGTAGTTACTTGAAAAATTCTATTTTCCCAGAATGAGTGTTAAAATTAGTAATGTATTAAAACCAGGGTTCAGAATATTCACACACCTTCACTCACAAACATTTTCTTGAAGCACACAACACACAATTTTATTTTCATTTCATTTTTGTGTGTAACGTAGTTATCGTGTTGTTGATCATCCAACATGAATTCTTCGTTTTAATATTTGCTTGTGCGTCATAAACTCAAACAATGATCGATCTCAACAATTCTCTGTGTTTCAATTTTACACTTATGTTTGCGTCAAAATGTTCATGTTGAAGAATTCAGGCCTTTGTCAAAACCAAAACAAAGACAATTTTTCCAACATGAATAAGTGGTGTTTGCAAAATTGTCTTTGTTTGTGTCGGTCATTAAGATCGATCACTACCGTCGTGTGGAGTAAAAAACAAATGCTGTTCTGGTTGCTGTGCAGTGTATTGAACTGGTTTTTGGCCAAGTGCAGCAAATTTCGGCGTCAATTAGAAAATATTTCAAAATATTAAAATAATAACCTAATATTATGTCTTTTCAAGAGTTTTAAACGTCATTTATTAGCGTTAAGGGTTCACTGATTTCGAATCTAAAATCAGAATTTTAAAATTCAAGTTGGTGGATAGGGTTGCCACCTTAATTTTTGTAGTTTTATGAATTCGGGGCTGGCAAAAATAAAATGGTACACCAAAAATGGGTCGCTGAATCCGAATCCGTTGTCAGAATTTCCAAATTATAAAATTTTGAAATAATAGGGTTGCCACCTAATATTATGTCTTTTCAGGAGTTTTAAACGCCATTTATCAGTGTTAAGGGGTCGCTGATTTCGAATTTCAAAAATTTTATAATTTGGCAATTCTGACAACGGATTCGGATTCAGCGACCCATTTTTGGTGTACCATTTTTTTTTTGCCAGCCCCGAATTCATAAAACTACAAAAAATTAATGTGGCAACCCTATTCACCATCTTGAATTTTAAAATTCTGATTTTAGATTCGAAATCAGCGACCCATTAACACTGATAAATGACGTTTAAAACTCTTGAAAAGACATAATATTAGGCGGCAACCCTATTATTTAAAAATTTTATAATTTGGAAATTCTGACAACGGATTCAGCGACCCATTTCTGGTGTACCATTTTTTTTTGCCAGCCCCGAATTCATAAAACTACAAAAATTAAGGTGGCAACCCTATCCAACTTCTTGAATTTTAAAATTCGGACTTAAGATTCGAAATCAGCGACCCCTTAACACCGATAAATGACGTTTAAAACTCTTGAAAAGACATATTATTAGGTTATTATTTTAATATTTTAAAATATTTTCTAATTGACGCCGAAATTTGCTACACTTGGCCAAAAACCAGTTCAATACACCAGAACAGCATTTGTTTTTTACGCCACACGACGGTAGTGATCGATCTTAACCGACACAAACAAAGACAATTTTGCAAACACCACTTGTTCATGTTGGAAAAATTGTCTTTGTTTTGGTTTTGACAATGGCCTGAATTCTCCAACATGAACATTTTGACGCAAACATAAGCTCAATTTGATTCTAAGAGGCCTCACATCCGACTATGAGGAGGAGGAGGTGCTTGAGGAGATTCTTTCGGTTTTTCCGGGAGGAGTAGAAAAGGTTACCAACCTGTCTACAGTACGTTCCAGGAGGGATAACCGAAAATACGATTTGTTCATGGTGAGGCTCTCGCCAGGAAGATTACATTCTGAAATTTTAAAAATTAAAGTTTTATTTAATACCTGCGTTCTTTGGGAGAAACCCAAAGGTAATTCTGGCACGGTTCAGTGTAGAAGGTGCCAACAGTTCGGTCACATCGCGAAGAACTGTGCGAGTGACTATAAATGTGTCAAATGCAAGAATGAACATCTTCCTGGCGAGTGCGTCACCACGAAGGAAGCGGGTCTTAAACCTTTCTGCGTGAATTGCGGGGGGGACCATACGGCTAATTATCGTGGCTGCGAAAGGTACAAAGTTTACGCTCTGAATAGAAAAAAAAATATTCAGAAACTGAGAGATGCTCAAAAATCGAGGGCAAGTGAAGTTTTTTTGACTCCAAAAACTCCACCTCCTTTAACTGTTTCCTTTGCGAGCCACTTTAAGGGGCCGGGTGGTCCCCCACATAATTCACAAAAGCCTCATAGAAATAATGACAATGTTTTAAGCAAATTTTTTGATTTATCCAACGACTTGTTTGGAGTTAATGTTCAGAGTCTCCTGGGGAAAATCCAATGTTTTATGAATAACATTCATAACTGTGCTACGGTGCAAGAAAAGAGAATGGCGTATTTAGACTTACTAAATCAAATAATTTTAAACGATTCTTAATGCCAGCAAATTTTATCACTTTTAATACTTCATCGCTTATAGAATGCAGCAGAAGAATTGAAGTTCAAAAAATTCTTTATGCAAGCGACTGTAGTGTGGCTTTTCTCCAGGAGACTCACTTGAACAATAGACATAGAGTTCATATGGATGGTTATAGAGTCTTAAGAAATGATCGCCAGCAGGGGGTGGCAATCGTGATCAAAAATAACATCAAATACGAAACAGTTAACTTTCCTGATTTAAATATTGTTGGTTTGTTTTTATCGATTAAGGTAAGGATAAGTGGGTTCATTAAGAATCTACTTATTGGTTCTGTGTACGTCCCGACAAATAGCAGAGCTGATTCTTTGCTGGACGACCTGAACAAAATTGAGAGTAAGGCTTTACTTTTTGATGGAGCAATCATTGGCGGCGATTTAAATGCCAGAAGCCCAAGTTGGGGGGATAGTATGTATAACTTTAACGGTAAGACCTTTGAGAGTTGGCAACGAGCCACTTTTCCCTCTCTGACGAACATTACTTCGGGGACTCCAACCTTTCCTAGATCGTCTTCATTCCTTGACCATTTTTTAATTTCTTCTCATATGATTAATTTGCTTGATAATAACTTTTCTGTGAAAACTCTTCCAACCTTTACAGACCATTTCCCTGTGCTTCTTGAAATTCTGTTGGAAACAGTTGAACTCCCTTCAGTAGTTACTGATGCATCAAGATCTTTTAAAGGAACGGATTGGGGCCAGTTTAGGGAGGATCTAGACGTTAAGCTTTTTGAAGTTTTTCCATCCCATTCGTGCAACCTTACGAACAACGATATTGACCGAAATATTGACTCCTTCAATAATATATTGTTGAACACCTTGGATAGTCATGCAGAGAGGGTTCCTTTATCTTTCAAGAAGTATAAAAATCTTCCCACGGAAATTGAAAGCTTGTACAAAGTAAAGCACGTTTGGCAAAAGCGATTAAAAAATATTTTCCACAGCACTTATAATAGAGTGAGCAGGGAGTACAAGGCGTTGTCAGGCATGATAGCTCTTTTAAAAAAGATTATTGCTGATAAGGTCAGAATTTGGGTTAATGGTCAGTTTAGGAAAAGGCTAGAAGGAATTGTTCCTGGTCCACATGCTTTTAAAGAGGTTTTTAGAATTATTGGCAAAAAGAAAAAGTTCTGTTGTGGGAGAGTGGAAGTGAATGGTGGTGTCATTACCGAGGAACAGGGAATCGTCTCCGAATTTGAAAACCATTTTAAATCAATCTTTCAGGAGAGAGTTCCAGACTTTGAACCTAACCTGGTAAATGAAGTTAAAAATAGAGTGCAGGAAGTTAGATCTCGCAAGCCTCAGCACATTTTTATATTTGGCAATGATATCTCGGCAGTTTCACCCCCTGCAACAGGTTTGTTTACCTCACAGACAGAAATTTCTGAAATAATTTCTAACATGAAGGCTAAGAAGTCGAGTGGTCCTGACTTGATCTCAAATTTTGCTTTGAAAAAGATTTCTATATACGCAATTAAATTCCTGACTGTTGTGTTCAACAATTGCATCAACAATGGTTATTTTCCGCTGCTATGGAAAAAAGCCAGAGTTTTGCCATTGCTGAAAAAACCTAATGATTATTCCTTGAACAATTTTCGTCCTATTTCACTTCTCTCTAACGTGGGTAAAATTTTTGAGAGGGTCCTGATGGGGTGGTTGGAGTCTCCGGAGTTAATTCCGGTTGAGTACATTTCAGATCTTCAATTTGGTTTTAAGCGCAAACACTCCACTGTCCATGCGCTGCTGAAGGTCCATAATGATATAACGGTTGGGTTAAGGGAAAAAAAGTGTACGGTTGCTTGTTCTCTGGACGTAGAGAAGGCATTCGACAATGTGTGGAGAGAGGGCTTGCTCTCTAAGGTTATTTGTTTAAATTTTCCGGATCAGATCTTCCACCTATTGGACAGCTTTTTAACGGAAAGGAAATTCTACATCCAAATTCAAGAAACTCGCTCTAATATCTGCGATTCTATGAGTGGGGTTGCTCAAGGATCGGCATTAGGTCCAAAATTATTTAATATTTTTATGTTTGATTTCCCACATGTTAGTTTAATTGATGATATCCCCTCATCTACTGGTATTCTGTTTGCTGACGACACTTTTGCCTATGCCAAAGATAATTTCCCAGAAACGGCGCTAGTGAAGCTTGAAATTCATTTAGACAGAATCAATTCTTTCTATAAGAGATGGGGAATAAAAATTAATAACCGTAAATCAGAATGCATCTGCTTCAGGAACGCTAGCGGTAAGGGAAGAGAAGGAGTGGTAAAAGAGAGCCGTAATCTTTTCTTACGTATCAATGACATTTCTATTCCCTTTAAGAACGACATCAGGTATCTGGGTGTAAACTTTAACATCTTACTTAAATTCAATAAACATGCTAAAAATAATCTAGAAAAGGCTAGAAAAGTCTCAAATATTCTTATGCCGTTACTATATAGCACAAGTCTGCAAAGGAAAACTAAACTGCTTCTCTACAAAACACTTATTAGACCGGTCTTACTCTATGCGTTCCCCTGCTGGTTTTCTATCTCACCCACAGTCCTCAGGGATATGGAAAAATTTGAGAGGAAAGTTCTAAGACTATGTATTGGTATGAGCTTTGAGTCGAGAAATAAGAGATTTTCAAATGTTACAGTTTATAAAGAGGCCAATGTATCTCCAATTTCAAACTACGCACCTTCCCTTATGAAAAAATTCATTAATGAAATGTCTCACTCTGAGAACGACATCATAAGGGAAATCTACTCCTTACAGTCGAACATTCCTTGGTCAAACACTAATTATCACTCCCCAGTTGGAATTGTTATGGAGAATCTCGAGCAGACCCCTGATGGGTCACCTTTGTCCTACTTTTTGAAAACTCTCCCTGGACATAACAGGGGTTAAATTAAATTAAATTAGTTCCTAATTTAAATTCCTTGTTTTCTTTTAATTTTTTCTGGTAACATGGAGGACAAAACTCGCCGCTTTTTA
Organism: Dichetophora obliterata; assembly: GCA_963920525.1. Taxonomy (NCBI): domain Eukaryota; kingdom Metazoa; phylum Arthropoda; class Insecta; order Diptera; family Sciomyzidae; genus Dichetophora; species Dichetophora obliterata. Next base: position 153,874,130 of record OY986435.1, on the reverse strand, counting down.
TTTGTACTGACATTTTGCTGCACAGCATTGTATTTTATTGTAAAATTCTTATAATTATTAACGCTTTCAATCTTATAATTAGATCAATCTTTTTCCTGTATAATAGGGAAAATAAAATAACAAATACATGTAACTATTTAATATTTATCCGTATGTAAGTTTACTGTCTGTAGCATTTCATTTTATACACATTCTAATTGCACTATTATAAAATAGCCAATCGAATTAAAAAAGTTGAAGAAGTGTTAAAGAATTAGCTTTAAAGATTTTCAAATAATGTATATCAGTCAATATGTATCTTATATGTTTAAATACATCATTAACAGACGTTCCTGTTTTAGTCATGTAATATCAAATTTGCTTGATGCTTATTTTGTATGTATTACTGTTCATTTTCCTCAATTGCAATTGTGAAAGATTCAGCGCGTTTTATATATTAATTGTAAGTGGGTGTTCATGCTTCTCATGTCACTCAACAGCTGTTTCTTTCTTTCGTTTTTGTTTTTGTTTGTTAGTCTAAATTGTATATACACCATGACAATCGTCAAATGTAACCGCCTATTACTCATTGAGCAGGAGTATAATATTCTTTAATTTTCTTTAGCCAAGTGGCATTCGATTTATTAAATTTATTAATAATGTAATGGTTTGAGCTGGCCATACTTTTACAGCCGCTAGTTTGTTACAAAAAATTGATATTGTTTATGTTAAATACTAAGTTGTATAATCGTTGTGAAAAAAAAAAAGTCTCAATAAAGTACTACTACTACTACAAACATAAGTGTAAAACTGAAACACAGAGAATTGTTGAGATCGATCATTGTTTGAGTTTGTGATGCACAAGCAAATATTAAAACGAAGAATTCATGTTGGATGATCAACAACACGATAACTACGTTACAAACAAAAATGAAATGAAAATAAAATTGTGTGTTGAGTGCTTCAAATAGTGTTTATTTACATTTATGTTGGAGATTTCTGTTTCATGAGTGAAAATTTCTGAACCTGATTAAAACAATGTAAAATATGCAAACAATATAAATACGACAGGCACCCTAATAAGATTCCGATATCATCAACACCTATTCCACAATACGCAGGTGAAATAGTAACAGAAAGATATCAGAGAACCACGGAGGAAAATCATTTTTGCATATGGAGTACCAAGAATAATAGTCATGGACAACGAAAAGTCCCTTAACTCAGCATCCATCTGTTTTATGCTAGAGGACCAATTAGGTATCGAAATTCACAAGACACCACCTTACACCAGCTCTGCAAACGGTCAGGTTGAACGTTTTCATTCTACCTTATCCGAGATAATGCGCTGCCTTAAAACAGATCACATTCATAGGAACTTTACAGAGTTGTTAGAACGAGCAGTATATGAGTATAACTGCACTGTGCACTCAACTACTCAGAAAAAACCAATAGAAGCTTTCTTCGGTAGGAGAGTAACCATAGACCCCGAACAGTATGAGAATGCAAGGAGAGAAAATATTGCAGCAATAGTAAAAAAACAAGAAAAAGATTTAAAATTCCACAATAAAAAAAGGAAACCAAGCAAGGCATATGAAATAGGAGAAACAATTTTTGTAAAGGTAAACAAGCGATCAGGTAAAAAGCTTTCTTCTAGATACAAGAAAGAAATAGTAAAAGAAGATAGGAATAATACAGTCATCACAGAGACAGGAAAAACCGTTCATAAAAATCTAAACCACAACTAACCTTATATCCACATGTTCTTATTTCAATCCGTTTTATGCGATATACACATAGTCAACTACACGGATACCCAAATAGTTACCATTTACGATGGTAATGCCAAAATTCAAGAAGGAACATTTAAATTCATCCATTTCATAGACCTAAATCAGTACGACGTGTTTTTACACCACACATGGACGACTATTAACCAGGATATTCCCAAGACAAATACTCTTTACCCTACACTACAATTGGAACTGCAACAAACCATTGATATACTAAGGACGATAGAACCATTTGAACCTAGCAGACAGAGACGATCATTTAATATCTTAGGGACAGCATGGAAATAATGAACTCTACGGTGTAAAACAAGAATGTAATAAGTATAATCAAATTAAAATTTGTAAAAAAACAAATTTAGAAGAATTAAGTAAAGAAAATTGTATAAATAAGTTATTACAAGGACTAAATTCAACATGCATCTTTAGCAACCACCAGCATATACCAAACGATGAAGAATTGCATCCAGGATTACTGTTTTTAAATGGATTCAACGGTACAATGCAATCGGAGACGAATTACCATTTGAAAGGAACTTTTCTAATTAAATTCCATAACTGCAGCATAAAAATAAATGGACAAAGTTATTCAAATCTAGAAGCACCTACTATTGAACTACAACCGGCAATTATGCAACCATCCCCAGTAGAAGGAAAAAAGTTAAATTGCTATCATTAGAAGCCTTAAAAGAACTACATATAAGAAATACAAAGCAACTGAAAAATCTTCAAAATAACACAACACTAAACAGGTTTACAATTGGAATATTTGCACTTGCCATGATAACATTCACCGTACTCATGTTACGACACCAAAAAAGATCTAAAGTTATCATTAATGAACCAACTACATTTGAAAATGTTATTGCTCCAGAGCCCGAATTACAGCCAGTTCCAAGAATTCACAATTTGCCATATTTTTGAACTATTGGGACAATCGCATTTAAGAAGGGAGGAGTTAACGTGATAAACATTTAATTCTACAAATAATGAATAATATGCTGACACCGTGGTTTCCAACACACGCGCATAGTTAAGGTGATAAACATTTAACTCTACAAATAATGAATAATATGCTGACACCGTGGTTTACAACACACGCGCATCCGCTGCAGTTCAACATACCGTGGGATTTAACGTCAGCAACATCGTGTCCCCAAAAATAAAACAAAAAACAATACCGGCGGCAGAGCAGCTTAAGGTGTAGTGTTTAAGTTATGAAAAATGTTAGTTTAGTTTAAGTTTATAATTGATACAATAAAGATCGCTTTCAAGCAAAAAATATTTTTTTTAAGTAAATTTAATAAACGAAAGTTTAATTTGTATGTAAAATATACATATATAAAAACGCAGTTGCTTTCATTTTTTTCGTTTCCCAGATAGCCAATCGGTTCGGATGAAAACACGGTGTGCACTTTAAAAAGCACTGAAGCGGATCGTTTCGTTGTCAGCAAACTATGCATTGTGTGTTTCATAAAAGCGTACCATTTATTAAGTTGTATCTTAATGTTGATTTTCTATGATTTACATACAAATTCTTAATGTTTGATAGTTTAAATCATTCTTGATTTTAAATACAAATTCTAGTTGTTTGATAGTTTAAAATCGTTTATTGAGCTTAAGGTCAGGTTAGAACAATTAATTAGTTTATCGAATTTTTTCCAAAGAAACAACAGCAAAATTTTCAATATGAAAAGAAAACAACACTAGCTGATTAATAAGTGAGCTGATTGATTAACTAGTTAGAGCAATTAATTGTTCTAACCTGACCTAAAGCTCAATAAACGATATTAAACTATCAAAGAACTAGAATTTGTATTTAAGATCACGAATGATTTAAACTATCAAACAATGAATTTAAAATAAGTACAGGTTTGCTCATTGATTTCCCTAAACCAAATTTTGGTTATACAAATGATGGCAATACTGCTCGTCGCTTTTTCAAGGATATTGCTACAACCTCTCGTATTACTAAAATTAAAGAAGATATCATGCTTCATTTAAAAAATATATTAAATGCAATCAATTGTCGGCAGCAAATAAATCCAGAAAAGATTGAAAAATAGTTACAGGAGATCTTAGAAATTCACAATTCCTTATATGGTAGCTGATTATCACCATTATCTCCAACACTGCATACGGTTTTAGCTCACGGAGAAAAATTACAAAGTTCAATTTTTCCCAATAGGGGATTTATCGGAGGAAGCACAGGAAGGAATAAGGAATATAAATATATGCTTCTTTATCACACGCAAAAAACGAGCAGACAGACCCAAAAAAAAAAGATTTTATGACAATGCTAATTCAATTCTTAGTTCTTTTTCAAAAAAAGATAAAGAATTTTAATTTCAAAGTGAGCTTATGTCTGAAATCGAACATTTAGTTAAAAAAGGCACAGTTTCGATAGTATCATAAGTATAGACGTAGAATTCCTTTTTATACCCAAGTAACAATATTAGCCATATATTCATTCTTACAGAGCTTATAGTGCTATCTTATATAGCAGCAAGCTTCAACTATAGCTTTAGTCGCGCTACTAAAGCTCTTGCAGAGAATATATAAGGCTACTTTCTTGAGTTTAAAAGCACTATTTTTACTTCATATGAGGAGTAGAAGTAGCTGTAAACTTTTAAAAGAGTCCCTGTCAAACCCAAATAGAGCTCTTGCAAAGCTCTTTTTTATTATTCGTTTAAGTATGTATGTGTTAAAAATAAACTCAATAAATATAAAAAATTTGACAAGTGTTTGTGATGATAAGAATGACAAATAAATTAAAGAAATAATAAAGTGATTATTATATCAGACTCATGTTCGTGTATTCGTTATATGCTGCGAATTTCGGTGCGCTTTTGAATTTATCGGAAACGTGAATGTAGTACTTCGAAAAACTACAACGGGCTTAACAAATAATTAAAATTAAGAAGTGTTAATTATTTAAAAATAGTTGGAAAATTTTTAACATTCTTTAAGATCAACTAAAAATGATTTAAGTACTTTATTTTTAAATATATGTATCATGGAAATCATCAATTTCGTTTTAAATATTATTGTAAACACTAATATTTAGCTTGCTTCAACTCCGAAGATTTTCTATTTTTTATAAGGTCGCCATTTTTTTCAAAGAAGCTCTTTATCAGATTTTTTAGTCACTTGTTATTCCCAAAAAATTTATTGCATTAATTTACAGTATTTTATATCTATTCGCTTTAAAAATGCAATACAAAAATACACATTAAAGCAAATATTATACTCAATCTACGAGTTTTAAAACTGCTGTATAGTAATTTTTATTACTTTAAAAGATCATTTACAGAGCAAGTAGTAAATTTTAGAGTTCTGCTCTTTTGCAGATTTGATAAAATCCTTTACAGAGCTGTATAAAGTATTAAAGCTCAAAATGGTAAAAAAATCATATTTAGAGCATTTTCTTTAAAATTAAAAGCAACTAGCAGCAAACAAAGCTGCGGTAAAGCTTTAACCGCATATTATACACCTATAGAACACTTTTAGGACTCACTCGCACCTAGTTGCTCCAACAATGTTACTTGGTTACAATAGTTACAATAGTAATAAAGAAAAATTCTGGTTTTTTTTTTTATATTTTTCAAAACTAATTTAAATCATTTCATCTTCTAAATAAAATTTATTCAAAAACAAATTTTTTGTTGTTGCTGCCTTCTTCAAACTTATTTTGAAATTTATGTCATATTCGCTTGATGCGTCGTTTGTTCTTGTCTTTTTTTCCCTCTCTTTTTCACCCGTTCGCCAAAAAACTCTGAAATATGCATTGAATCCTGTACTAAAATCAAGGTAGTGCAGTTTAGTAGCCGTTGATTGCTTAGTTTATTGTTGCAACTTAACCATTTTAAGAAAAGGTTACAATTGTTTAACAACAAATAAAATTAATTCACAACTTAAAGTTTTCTATAAGACCTTGTTATTTATTATGTTGATTTTCTATGATTTAAAGACAAATTATAAATGATTGATAGTTTCATTCATTCTGGATTTTGAATACAAATTCTAGTTCTTTGATAGTTTAAAATCGTTTATTGAGCTTTAGGTCAGGTTAGAACAATTGATTGCTCTAACTAGTTAATCAATCAGCTAACTAATTAATCAGTTACTGATGTTTTCCTTTTCATATTGAAAATGTTGTTGTTTCTTTGGAAAAAATTCGTTGGAGCAATTAATTGTTCTAACCTGATCGCTCAATAAACGATTTTAAAATATCAAACAACTAGCATTTTTATTTGAAATCAAGAATGATTTAAACTATTAAACATTTAAAATTTGTATTAAATCATAGAAAATCAACATAAATATGCAACTTAATAAATGGTTCGCTTATATGAAACACACAATGCATAGTTTGCTGACAACGAAACGGTCCGCTTCAGTGATTTTAGAAGTGCACACCGTTTTCAACCGAACCGATTGGTTATCTGGGAAACGAAATTAAATTTAAGCAACTGATGTGGATTTATGTATGTATATTTTACACACATATTAATAAAAACAGCAACAACAAGAACAAAAGCAGCACAATAAGGAACGACATGATTACGAACCAAACGAACACACACACAAAAACAACAATAACAACAGCAACAACAACAACAACCTTAAAAACAGCATAAGCAGCTACTGCAGCTAATATATGAATTTTTCATCTTCTTAGATTTTGCTTTTTTATTAGATATTCGTTTTATTCCAACTAAAACTGATATTTTGGCATTTTTTTTTCTTTGCACGATGAATATTAAAGGCTGTAGGTGTACCCCAAAGTGTCAAATATCACTTTGAAAAAATTTGTGAAAATGACCCCCATACAAACCGCGCTGTAAGACGTAATTCTACGTCAAAATAATTAATGAAATAAAGAATAACTATATAAAACACAAGTGTTAAATTTGTAAAAGAATTTGATATATAAACAGACAAAAAAACTTCTTTGTTTAGGTAAAAATGTGAATAAATGCATAAGGATGTGTACATATATACTTTTTAATGTATATATATATATATGCACATAAATATATTTACATAGTAATATATACATTGTTGCATAATTTGTTCATATTCGTATTATACATGCCTTCAGAAAAACAAACATTGACATTTCAGTGAGTTTTTAAAATATATGCAAATAATTTAAATTCAACTTTTTATATATATTAAAAGCCCTATCTTTTGGTAAGTAAATTAAAAAAAATTGAGTGAAAAACATGCAGCCGTTTAAAAATTATAGATTTTCGAGCACAAAAAGTGCCAAAAAAGAACACTGTGCGACGAGAGGTTCGTTAAATTTAACGCGCCGAAAAAGCTGCAGAACACATAAGCGAAGTCGTTATATTTTATTTAGTGGTTGCCTACACCAATAATATCAAACACAGTTCATGTACACAAAACAAAACTGGTTTCACGCAGACTGACCAGTACATTGTGGTTTTGAATAACTGACTGCGCACACCCATATTTTGGGTACTTAGTGACAAAACAATATTTTTTTTAAAACAACATAATACGTGAACGTTGTGGTGTATATGTGAGAAATTTTTACAAATATACAATATTTACAAGTTATTGTGAACAAACTTTCAATAAAGTCTTGTATTTTTAAAATCAGCTGATTTTATTTTGTACTTTTGTTTGGAAATATAAATGAAAATCATCATTTAACTGCAGGAAATCATAAGAAAATTGAAACGAAACTGTAGGGGGTGGTACCTTTTTAATATTAGTAAACTTTTCTATTTTTATAACGGTTTTACTTTTATAACTTATTTTGTATGCATTATGTTGTACAATAGAAATTATATTATAGAATGCAAATTTTTGAACACATATTTTTGATTATAAAAAATTGACAATGATGAAAATAAATTTTTGAATTATTTTTTAAATTGAAGTAATGTATATTTTCTAATGTGTGTGTGTAATTTGTGAGTGTTATTTATTTGTGTAATTTTATGTGGTGTAAGACACCACAAAAAAACAAATTATATTATAATTTTGAATACAAAATATGTAGTAAGAAACACAGCAATCAAATGCATCTTAAGAAATCACGTATTATGAAAAAGTGTGATATTTAGGCAACTGTGGGTTCATTTGCTGAGAAAACGCCAACATTTCTCTATAACATTTTCATGTTTCATTTGGCACATCAAAAATGACAATTAAATTTCAGCAGGTAGATATCATTTTTCCCGTACCTTACGTTACACATTTTGTATGAAATAATATATCATTTTAAAGTATGCAGGGTACGCAGGAAAGTGGTGAGTTTCTTTTCGTTTACCAAAAACCAGGGAAGTTTTCCGGTTCTTTTACGACTACATTTAAACTTTTGCGTTAGTATTGGGCCAATTTGACGTAAAATAGGCATAATGCTATCTTTTTCTAACACGAAGTTTCCTTTCCTTTCCCATCGAAGTTTCCTTTCTGGTTATCTGTGGTAGTGCGTTTACAAACTGAATGTCGTGTGATCGAAACTCGCGGTCTTTTTTTTTTGTAATATTTTAATCTAAGCTTGTTCTAAATTTTACACGAAAGTTGTATGTAAACCATTTTTTAGTATTTTGCAAATACTAGATTTGAAACCAAAGCTGGTGCTGACTTAGATGTAGTATAGAAAAGTTTCAATGTTAGCACAAGCTTTTTAACCGTGTAGACATGCCTTAAAAAGTGCTAAAATTAAAATTGAGAAAACTAAAAACTTGAATGATGCCGTTAAAATCTCAAGTGAAGTTGTAAACAATATTTTCAAGGGGAAAAAATCTTAAATAAAAACACCACTAGTAGTACCATTACCAAAATCTGAAGGTTTTCTTCCACTCGCACCTATATTCGCTGCACTGGGTGCACTTGATGGTCTTGCTGGTGGAGTATCTGGCATTACAAAAGCAATCAATGCAGTCAAAACTGGAAGAGAGCAGTTAAATGAAGCAAAACGACATAACAGTAAAATTGCAGCTATAGCAGTGGGGAAAGGCATGTTCCTTAAACCTTATAAAAAAAATTTGGATTATATTTAAAACCTTTTCAGAATAATTTTAATGAAGCTACTAAAAGAGTCTTTTCTGATATAGATCTAAAAAAATAGGCAAATGACGTTCCACATTTTAGAGGTGTGTTTATGTGTGACGCTCTTCGAAGTAAACAATTTATTAACCGAAGCTAACAACCAAAGGAAATTGTAAAATATTTGGGGAAAAACATTAACTATAATTATGAAATATTTTAATACAATAAATTGTTCATAATTTATGTTTAAAATTTCAAAGAAAAAATATATAAAAAATCATGGAAAATTAATTTATTCTGAATTTTTGTTTGTTGGGTTTCTGTGTATTGTGGTTATCTTATTTAATTCATTGTCTTACAAATACTTTTAGTCGCGAATCATAAAGTATTGCGGCCGAATTCATTAATTTTTTAATATGTTCACCATACCGTAGAAACTTCAAGAACATTTTATAACCCGACAATAACAACAACATCATCACAAAAAAAATGTTCAAGATAGGGGAACACCATTTGTCTGTCAGTCTGTTTGCCTATCCATCCACCAACACAAGCTGAAATCATGCATGCTCATCTCCAATTTATAGAAACAACAACAACAAAACTACTTTCGGCCAGCGAAGCTGACTGCGAAGTTTGCCACAGTTTTGTGAATTTTAAGAGCCATAAGAAATACACGCGTTTTTGCACCAGAACCCGCATTGCAACTCTACTGACTTGAATTTAAGAACTAACCCACACGGCAGTTCTTGAAATTTTTGAACATATAAGAGTCGTTTTCCGCGATGGTGACAGTCGCACATGTACTTATTTTCCGATCAAAAAAAGACTCTTTGTTCGGGAGAAAATGGTACGGTTCCCTACGTGCGACTCTTCTTGACGAGTCTTTTTAGAGTAATTTTTTGATTCAGAAAATATAAAAAAATGATTCTAACACGACTCGTTTTCGAGTCTTTTCCAAGTCGTTTTTTGATCCCCAAAATACCAAAAAATTATTCAAAAACGACTAATTTTCGAGTCATATTCGAGTCATTTTTTAATCTGTTTTGTATATTTTTGAGATAAAAAAACGACTCGAAAAAGACTTGTCAAGAAGAGTACTATTTTCTCCCGAACAATGAGTCTTTTTTTATCAGGAAATGAAAGAAATTTTTATTGTACCAATAGCTTCGGTTTGCTACAATTCTGTAGCGTTTGAATACAACATTTGAATTAAATGTAAGTATTAAGTTAACAACCCAATTTAATATTTTTTGACGATACTACTTTCAAAGCTTCTTTCTTAGCTAATCTTCTTAATAGTTTTTTTTACTTTTGTTTTATTTTAATTATCTACACTCACTTTATTAAATTGTCAAATTCACACCACGATTGCACAACCGAAACTGACGAAATGGCGTTTAAAAATTAAGTTTGTTTCAATTTCTCCGATTTCCCGTTAGCTTTCGAGTACCACGAAAATAGTAGTCATGTTTTTACTGTCCAGCGCAATAACTTTTCTAAACATACTCACGCCGTGCAATAATCATACAAAATGTTTTATTCTGTCGATTTTCCATTACTCATAGAAAGATATCCTTTAAACGGGATCGTCGAGCATGCTACCTATTAAAAGATACATCAATCAAAAGTTGAACTTTGATGAGCGTAACTATTCGCAGAAAGCATTATATTTCACATGCTGTCTTACGATTAGTAATTAATCAATGTAGTTCATTGAGTAATCGATAATTTTGTGCTTTCAGAATATAATGTTACACTGGCAAGTTGTATACATGACTAATACCCAGGATATTACTAATCTTAAGAGAGAAAACGTACTTTTTGAGATTTTATTTTTTGTACATTTTTCAGTACACTTAATGACTTATTCTAAAGCCGTCGAATTAAATGCAATAACAATCAGATTATGATATAATATAGTATAATACACCATAATTCTGAGTTTCGAGAGCGTATTTACAAAAATATGCAGAGTATCGTGAAATTTCCCATGTATGTATTTACGATCATTCCATAGAAAAATAGGTTTTATAGGGTATCCGTTAGAGAAAGAGAAATAAGTTTGACTTCTTTTTTGTATATTCAATGTATAAGACTCTATCTTAAATAATTTTCTTGTATCTCATATGGTTAAGCACTTTTCGGACAGCAAAAACTAATTTTATTCTACGCTCATATTTTGGGTCATGGATCACAAATCTAAAACCAATCCTGCTTCTGGACATCTTGTTACAGCACCTTTTCTAATGATATATGATTCATTGGCATCCTAATTTACAGCCCTATTCTGGCAGCTTAACTAAGCTCACCACATTAACAAAATAGTTAATATTAACAATTTGTTAAGGTTTCGTATTCTGCTGCAAATTTAAAAGCTCTTTTCCTTACAATTTTGTTAATAACAGAAAGAGTCTTAACAACGAATGAAATGTATGTGCTTAGATAGAAAATTGTTGTGAAAATAATAAAAAAATACAAATTAAAATATAATATTGAGTTTAAATACATTAAACTGAAAAATGGAGGAATTTTTTACTTATTTTAAGTGTTGATAATGAAATCTTTCAGTAGCCGTGGCAAATTTTTCAAGCGCTTGCAAAGTCACAAGCTGCACTCGAAGCATCTGTTTATATAGCGCATCTCTTCTTTCAATAGGCATATCGATTTTCACCATGCATGGTGAACTTTAAAAGCTTTTTAAGCTTCTATGTTGTTAATGATTTTTAAGAATACCAACATTTACATAACATAACAAGCAGCTTAACAAGAGCTCCTTAACTATTTCTTGTTAAGTTAACAACCAGAATAGGGCTGTTAATAAATACTAATAAGCGTACGAAAACCTTCGTTCTTAGCGTATTGTATAGATATATAAAGTCACATAATCAAATGGTATAAAAGAAAATATTTATTTATAGCTTTTGATTGGTACGAGAAAGGTAATTTTTAACCAACACTTGTGAAGCTGTATTACTTTATGAAAAAAATAGAAACAACATTTTCAAAAAATAATTTCGCAATAAAAAACTTGGCCTATGTTCAGGATTTGTAATGATACAAAATGTTTTGAAATTTTTGAGCTCAATTGAAACAATTTTTGCACATAAATGATTTGACATACGAAAGAATGTAAGAAATTTTAATTTAAAATTCAATTATTTTTACTACAAAAATAACGTTTTCTAATGAAACGGAAATTTGTTGGTTGAATAAAAAACAAAAAATATTTATGGCAATTTAATATTTATATATTTTATGTTCTTTGTTTAACATAAAGTTATTAAATTGAACTTTCAGGCAAAAAAGGATTAAGAGGGAACTAGTGGAAGTATAAGCTTCTAAAGTCAACTTTCTAAATTTTAAATCATTTTATTCTAATTTTGAACTAATAAGTTTACATAAAATGGTGCGTTGTACTAAAAAAAATCTACGGTTTCGAAGATACCAATAGATGGAGTTTTTTCAACAAACTATTCGTAATACAACTTACAAAAAAAGCTTTATGGTTAGGGATTTTCAAGGCAAATTTTTTTTAATGCATTTCATTCAGATCAAAGGTTACTTTTATAAAATATTATCATATTGTGCAAGCCTTATCACCTTTTTACCTCTTACTAATCCTAAGATCTCTTCCTGAAATTAATATCGTCACCTAAAATGCAAAATAACGTAACATCACTTTTCATAGGTTTACAGGAGAAGCAAAAAACGTTATAAAATTGAAACTACTTGAGATATTGAAACAAAATTTTCAAATCTGGACTAACATGACACTAGAAATATATTTTCGATAACAGAAAACTGTTTTTTAATTACAGTTTATGCTATGTGTGTTACGTTATTTTGAATTGTTGTTTTCTGAAACAAAATAACGTATCATCAATCAAATTCTTTATGAAATAATAAAAATGGAAACAAAAATATATTTATTATTTATTATTTTTCATTTTTATTATATTTATTTACAGTTATAGTGTTTTTTTATATTTTGTGTGTTTTATTTTTTTTAATTACTAATAACTACGTAATTGTTTAAACTAAAAATGGTACTTCATTCATAAGGACAAAAAAAATATTTCAGTTTATTAAAAAAAGAATTATGATACTACCGAACACAACGTAAACAACTTTTTATTATTTAACTACTCAAAAGGTATACTGTCGTAAAAGTAATGACAGTCTGCTGGGAGCAAAGATTTTAGATCCTGGAGATGTTGCCATTTCTTCCTGGAAATTTGTAGCCTTTGGGAGTGTAATAGGTTAGGCTGCCGAATTTCAAAATTTCTCACAGTCCTTTGTGGAAGAAGCTGATAATCGTCGTTACAATTGGTTTTGTAATAAATGGTTCCTTTTGGATCATACCCCAAAACACGAATCATATTTACTGTTGGGTCTCCAACTTTATTACCTGAAAAAAAGCAAAATGTCCATAGTTTGATTATATTTAAAAATTTTTAAATAAAAAAATAAAATGTATTATTACCTGGGCGAATAGATGAGTACCGCTTTGGAAGGTTTTCATAATCCAGGAAATAATCGTGTTGTAGGTGATGAACAGTAAGTGGATATGGATATCTTCGCGAGTCTTTCATTAGCTGAACTAGTTGCGAAGGCAAATTGATTTTTTTTTTATTAATTTTTCGTTGTATTAATGAGTGAGTGGAATCGCATTCCATTTGCGTATGTCCTACGATTAAATACTTATGTTCAATGGTAATGTTGTTTTCTACACAAATCGAAAGTAAAGCATTGGATAACACCACATTGCGATTTTGGTAAAAGCATCCATCAGAATATAAAATAAAATGATGAATATTCGGGGTATTAAATAATTCTTTTTTAATATGCTTCGTTACAATTGTTGCGAAAGTAGAAGCAACAAGATTTCCTTCACTTTCATCCCAGACATAGTTGTCAGATTTATGAGAGATGACATTATAAATGGTAAAGTTATGGACTTGAAGTTTCATTTTGTAATATGATGCATTTGTCTTTGACTGCGGAATAAGCTTTACCGCTTGCATGTCCATGCATAATAGTGAGCATAAGCCCGCCTTAGCACTTTCAATATCATTATTTTTTTCTTCTCGCATGTCCTCTATTTCTTTTCTGTGAGAATTATATTGTTGCTGCGATATATTTTTTGAATCAAACGATATGCAGGTGTCACACATATCATTTCTAGGTTTAAAAATCGAATATTTATTTTTCTTTAAGATATCCATAAAATTAGGAAAAGATATAGGAGAGATACCATTTTCTTTATGCGATTCGCAGTCCTCGGAATAAACTTTATACACATTTGCATACGATGTAAAATCCGATTGAAAATACAATTGCTTTGTGTACTGACGGCGGTAATGGGATTCTACTTTTGGGACGTCTTCCAACCATTTATTTAAATATTGTAATCTAATTGTATACTCTTTTCCTCGTTTTGTATTTGCTTGATTTTCAACTTGCAAGAGTAGTTTATTTTCCGGACCTAATTGAGTGCTATGTAGTTCAGCGGAACTTATCCAACTTCTTACCATAGTCTCCGAAATGCCGAGAGTTGACAAAAACATTTTAGTGCACACTTGGTGGCGAACGGTTTTATGATTCAAAAAATATGCTTTTGAAATTGAAAGCCGAGAATTTTCGACGTAAATCCGTTTTTTCATAGAAACTTCAACACTGCTGGTTACATAAAGTTTCTTTTGCTCCCATGACATTTGCCAAAAACGTTGAAATATTTCCTTTCTACAATTTTCGGGAAAAAGAGAACAATGCCGAGTTGAACTTTTTTCACAATACTTTGACGTGCACCCAGCTTTCATTTCTCTCGGCTTTCTGTAGCAAATATTTCCTTCTGATAAGCCTTCGTAACATTTACCATTCATTCGATTTTTGAAATTTTCTTTTCTTTTGTTAATTTTTTTAGAACTTTCCATGTTTTTATTATAACTATTTTCGATTATAGAAAAAATTTTATTATTTTTACCACGTTTTTTTTCACTTCTGTTATATCTTTCACCAATTCCACTAAAACTGAGGTAACAGTAAAACATGAACAATAAAAACTGCGTGCCACGTGGTATACAAAGAAGAGACACAGAAAAAGAAGAAGAAGAGTACAATTCAAAGCAAACGAAGAAAAAGTTTGACAATACTGGTAAACAATAAAAACCAACAATGTTTAAAACATAAACAAACGACAAAAAAATCAGAACAGCTTGTTTGTTATTTGTTTCTTTAGCATGAGTGATGATACGTTATTTTGTTTAAGAAAATCATGCACATGATGATATGTTATTTTGAATTTTGGTTATAACTTGGTTATTTTTGATAGCAGAAGTCTAAAATTTTGTACACATATGTAATGTGATGTAGTGAATCGTGTTCAATCAAAAACTCAGTTTTGCATTTTTTGATGATACGTTGTTTTGCATTTTAGGTGACGATATATACTTTTAACTCCCATCATTTTTCGGGTCGTAGGTCATTAATATAAAGTCGAACATTTTTATGCACATCTATGATGCAGTACCTTTTGAATGATATACGTTTCATTATCCTTCTTCTAAGATAAATATTGCATAAATGATTTGACAACAATGCGACGTAGATATGGTAGAGGATATTGAAACCAGTGTTGCCGATTGGATCCAAATGGTCCATTTGGATACTTTCTTCCTCCAAAAAATTATGGGCATGGTATTCTCAGTGTAAATTTGAATTTGTTTTTTAAAATACTTTTTAAAACTATTCTTGATATTATATGCCTATGACAGTGCAAAAAATTTTAAGTAATGGCTCTACAATTGAAAATTTTAATCTGTCGATTGGCTTGCTTTCAGAAAACGCTTTGGATGTAAATTATACAGAACTAGCTGAAACCCGGCGCGTTGCTGCCACTCTCCCTATTCAAACGCCCATAAAATGTTATCAGTTAAACAGCATGTCTAAATTGAGGTCAAATACTGAATTCTGAGACTGTGCGACCTATATCCACAAAGCTATTCGATATAACAAATTTGGGTTGTATAGGAAGTGCCACTCCCTCTTCATCACCGCTAATAGAATGTAATCAATTAAACTGGATGTCTACATGGCGGTCGAATACCGAATTCCAAAACTGTGCGACATATAACTCCAAAACTATTCGATAGCACAAATTTTGATTGTATGGGAGGTGCCACTCTCCTTTTCCCTACGCCCATAAAATTTTAGCAATGAAACTGCATGAGTACATTGAGGTCGAATACTAAATTTTGAGGCTGAGTTACCTATAACTCCAAATCTATTCGATATCGCAAATTTGGGTTAAATTGGAGGTGTCACGCCCCCCCGACAAACTCTAAAAAATTTTATCAGTAAATCTGCAAGCGTAAATTTTGGTCGAATACTGAGTTCCGACGCTGTACGACCTTGAACTCCAAAGCTATTCGATATCACAAATTTTCGTTGTATGGGAGGTGCCACTCCCCCTTGATCAACGCTCATAAAATGTAATCAATGAAACTGCATGTGTACATTGAGGTCCAATACTGAATTCCAAAGCTGTGAGACCTATAACCCCAATGCTATTTGATATCTCTAATTTGGGCTAAATAGGAGGTTTCACGCCCCCTTGTCGTACGCCCATAAAATGTAATTAATGAAACTGCATGTATAAATTGGGGCCGAATACTGAATTCTGACGCTGATATTCAATATCGCAAATTTACGTTAAATGGGAGGTGCCACGCCCCTCTTACCAATGAACATACATTGAATCAATGAAACTACATGTGTATATTGAGGTCGAATACTGAATTTCGGCGTTGTACGACTTATAACTCTAAAACTATTTGATAGCACAAAGTTGGGTTGTATGGGAAGTGCCACTCCCCTTTGCCCTACGACGACAAAATGTAAGTATTGAAAATGCATGTATAAATTTAGGTCGAATACCGAATTCTTACGCTGTCAACCTATAACTTCAAAGCAATACGATATCGCAAATTTGGTCGAATACCGAATTTCTAAGCTGTGCGACCCATAACTCTAAAGCTATTCGATAACAACAATTTTTTTATTTATATATGGGAGGTAAAAGGGGGTGTGGCATTGCCCTTAAACCATCTCGTACTCAAAGCAAAGCGTACTTACAAAATTTGAGCTCAATCGGACCAATGGTTTCGAAGTATTTTGATATTTTCTTAAAAGTAGGCGTAGATGAAGTGTGACCACGCCCATTTTTTTCAAAGTTAATTATAGTTATCATACAAACTTATTTACCAAATTTTAATTTAATACGACCAAAACCGTCTTAAATACAGCATTTTTATTGATTTGTGGGCGACAAAAGGGGGTGTGGCACAAAACGTGCAAAGATACACACATGCAATTTCTTATGTGCACCCTCCACACAGACCCCAATCACCCGTAAAAATTTCATTGAAATCGGGCAAGCCGTCTAGGAGGAGTATGCGAACAGGAAGTTTTGCCACTTAATTTTATATATATAGATATCAAAACAGTGGGCGCAAAAGTGGGCGTGGTCAATTTTTCTTTCAGTAAACATTTAAATTGGATTACTACGAACATTTGAAAAAAAAATTATCCAAATCGGTCCAGCCGTTTTCCGATTTTATATAAATCGAAAAAAGTGGGCGCAAAAGTAGGCGTGGTCAATTTTTATTTCCGAAAAAACTTAAATTGGATTACTACGAACATTTGAAAAAAAAATTATCCAAATCGGTCCAGCCTTTTTATGATTTTAGATAAATCAAAAAAAGTGGGCGCAAAAGTGGGCGTGGTCAATTTTTCTTTCCTTAAAAACCTAACTTGGACTTAAACGAACATTTAAAAAAAAAAATTATCCAAATCGGTTCGGCCGATCTCGAGTTATGGGATTACATCGCATTCGGACACTTTCTTTTATATATATAGATTTCGCAAATACCGACTTGGACATACGAAGAAAATATCAAGAGAAAATTTAAATAGAGACCTGCTGACAGGTATGCTTTTCAATTACGAACCGGCCATTTCATCCGAAAGGAAAATATTGTCCAAGCGAAACCATAATTACAGAAGAAAGCCAGCCTGTGAATTATTCAAACATATTTTCTTATGGTTCGTTTGATGAATTGAAAAGTGATTAGATCATTTTAAATTAAGATCTTCTTTATTATTTATAGATACTGTAAAACATAAGGACATCGTGTTATTCTGAAAATGTTCATTCATTTGGGCATTTTTAGGGGAATATTTAGAATAACTGAAATTGGTTACACAGAAGATATGCGTGCTAGTCAGCAGATCCCACCCATTTTTTGTAAATAAGTTCATTTAAACAAAATTTAAACGTATATAGTAAAATTTTTTTAACAAAATTGTTAGGGAAATATACCGAAATACCGATTTCGTTTATATGGGAAGTGGACATACTAGTCATCCGATCCCACCCATTTTTTTAATGTGAATGCAGTCTATATGTAAGGTTTTGTTAGTTTTTCTTCGTTTTTTCGGAAAATATACCTAATTACCGATGGTGGTTATATGGGAGGTAAGTGAATTATACAGTCGATTTCGTTTAAACTTACACCAAATATTCCATGTCACAAAAACTATGTAATCCAAATTTCATCTCTCTAGGATCAGTTTTACTGTTTTTGCCGCTAGCAAAACTTCCATACTGGTTTCATTTTTAAAAATAAATTTATTTTTTATTAATGAAGAATAGAATTTTGCAACGATGCATGGTTTATATTTATTTTCGGTATAATCTCAGAGTTAAAATCGATTTTTCCAACGATCGTTTTAATTTGTAATAAATTTGTAATAAGTTTAAAAAGTTTTAATTTGTACGATCATTTCTTTTGTTCTTAGTGTAATAATCGTAAATATAGACAAGTTTTAACATTGAACTGTATTAACAAGTTTAAGTTAAGATTCTTGTTGCTTAGCGTAAATGGAGAAAAATAATTACAAAAAGTATTAATTTTTTGGGTAGTGTAGTGAGAATTATGCCCTCATTTATAAGTTTTAATTTACATAGGTCGATTTTCTTTTACCTACGCTATCATTAAATATGGTTAGGGTTTAAACAAGTTTTAATTAAATTTAGTGTTCGTTTATATGAGATTTGTTCTACATTAGTTTTATTTTTGGTTTATTTTTATTCCAAGTCGATCGCGATTTTAGTTAAATTTATATTAGTTTCATTTGCATTCATTTTCTGGTTACATTAGTTTTATTTTGTTTATGTTTCTATTGCGGTTTAACTTAAGTTTCTGTTAGGTTCATTTGCAGTTAGTTCCTGGTTATATTAGTTATTATAGCCTTTTAGTTTTTATTTATTTCCGTTCTTGTTCTTATTTAAGTTTTATTATTAGGTTGAGTTTATTAAAATCTTTATATTATTCTTTTACATTAAATTTCTTTTCTTTTCTTTTTTCAGCGTTAGTTAGTCTGTAGGTTTTATTATTTTTAAATATTAGTTTTAATCTAGTTTCATTTTTGCGGTTTTATTTAGATTTTAGAATAATAAGATAAATTTTAAGTGTATTCTATGGATTAGTTTAAAGTAACTAAAAAAAAATTAAAATATGCAATCTAGTTAGAGATCAATATGATACGATTTAACTTGCCGAATTAGAGTTCTAATACAGTGGCTCTAAGCCAAAGTCGGACACCATACCAAAATGTTTTTCTCACTAAAAATATTTGAACTAAAACAAGTAGACAAAAATGTTAAAAAGTTTTTCAAAAACTTATTTATTACACTTTCAAAATAAGAAAACAAAACATACTATTTAATTCATTGTAGTTAAATATTCAGGTGAAACAAAAACTTATATGAAAATTAAAGCACAAGCCAAACTCGGACAGCGAAGAATTTATTTAAAATAATGAAAAATGTTCTTAAAACTAGTACTTCGTGTGAAGGCCCTTATTTTGAATAACCATCTTCAATCGGTTAGGTATTGATTTTACTAATTTTTCGCAATAACTAGGTTGAATTTTTTTCCATTCTTGTAGCAAGATTGTTTTCAACTCTTTTTTGCTGGAAACTGGATACTCTCGAATTTTTGTGTAAAGATGGTCCCATAAATTTTCGATTGGATTGAGGTCAGGACTTTGGGGTGGTGTTTCCATGACATGGGGACAATTAAAAAGTAGCCAAGATCGCACTTTGTAAGCCTTGTGCTTTGGATCATTGTCTTGATAAAAATGCCAATCATCTCGAAGAGCCAATTTATCAGTACTTCTTGGTAAATTTTCTTTTAAAATGTCAAGGTAGACATTCTGATCCATTATCCCTTGAATGAAATGCAAAGATCCTGGTCCAGATGCTGAAAATGAGCCCCAAACCATAACCGATCCGCCACCATGTTTGACAGTTGGTCTTAGATTCCGCAGTTGCAGTTCCTCATTTGGCTTTCTCCAAACATAAGGTTTTCCATCGGACCCAAAAATGTTAAACTTACTTTCGTCTGTAAACAATACGTTTTTCCAGAACGAAAAGTCCTTATGTTCATGCTCCTTTGCAAACTTTAACCGGATGATTTGATTTTTTTTTTGCTGATCAGTGGTTTTTGTCGGGCTTTTCTACCATTAAGATTAGCCTCGTGAAGCATATTTCTTATAGTTGAGGCACTGGATTTCTTTCCCAACTCATTTTCAGCCATGATAGCTAGCTTTGGTGCACTAAGAAAAGGATCAGCTTTAACTTTACGCAACAAATATCGCTTATCCGATTCATTAAAAATCTTATTGTGGGCAGTTTTAGGCTTGTTTTCCACCTGCTTATTAGTTTTAAACCGCTTAATTATGTCTTGCACAGTAGAATGACTTCTGTCCACAATTTTAGCTATCTCGCGCACAGATTTTCCATCGCTGGAATGCTTTATAACCAATTTTCTAAGCTCAATACTGGTTTGACCTCTTTGTCTTGACATTTTTAATTAGCAATGTTTTTTTCCGAACTGAATATAAAAAATAAACCGTCGTTGGAAATCCCGTTAGCTACTTAAGCATTTGACTTGAAGTTGGTACCGATTAATCTGCATGGTTGCATTTATTAAACGCAGGGTTGCCACTGTCCGAGTTTAGCTTGCGCATGTTTTTTCTACTATTTTAATATATAGCCTAAATATTTTCGTACAATGAATATTTTTAATATTTTGTTAATTGTTTTTGAAAGTGTAAAAATATATGTTTTGAAAAACCATTAGTCTTTTGTTTTAAACTATGGTGTCCGACTTTGTCTTGGAGCCACTGTATGTAGTTATAATTTAGTAAATTTTCCAAGCAAGATACTTTTTTCGTACAATAGTTAGATTTTAGTTTACGACAGGGGGTTTTTTTTTTGTTTAATCAATCTGTTTTTTTTTTCAATTTTCTAAAGTTAATTCATTTCATATTAGAAGCCACCAAAAATAAAGAGACACCCAAAACAAAAACCCATGACCGTGGTAAGAATTTTTGAATTGAAACAAAAGTAACCAATACATAATTTTCGTTTATACTCAGAACTTATGGACAAAATATGCAGCGTATTCGTGGCTATTATAGCAGACTTTGTGATGCTGCTGCGTTATCTAACGAACTGTCCACAGTAATACTTGTGAGCATCGAGGCCCAGCGGAGCGTTAGCAAGGAGTGCTGGCCGTAATGCGCTAGCTATGGAGCGTTAGACTGATTCCGCTACCTGTGTGGTGCGCGACGAGGTGGTTGCGCTACCAGAAGTGGCCAGAGTAGCACTAGCGGTGGTTATATTGCACCTCCTTAGTTCTTTAAGGCTGCTTGTGTTGCGGCGCTAGCATACGTGGTGAATATTTATTGCAGGACGCATAATGAAATTAAAAATATGGTAAAACCTTTTTGTTTTTAAGGTATCAAAGTTTTGATTTTGATTGTATTACCTTTTTTTATTAGAAATAGTTACCACCATGGCAGAATTATCCAAGTAGTGTTTAACAACTGCTTACTTTCTCTTCAAAAGGAAAACATAGCCTGTCAAAAACAGCTGTTATTGAAGAAAGCAAAAAAAACGCCGAAAACTAAAAAAAAATAAAAATCAAATAAGAATTTTTGTGCGTTTAAATAAACAAATAAAATTTTAAAATCATGAAAGTTGTAAAAAAATAGTGTGTGATTTGTGCGAAAAGCTTTTCAGTTCGTGATGTTAAATTCTATTCAGTGCCTCAAAAGGAATTCTCAGCTATTTTTTCATATTCTTCATCATCCGGCACACATGAATAGCTCCAGATGCTTTGACAAATAATGAACCACTGTCTCCACTATGTCTGAACAGCTGCCCGCTTAAGCTAAATCACTCCAACTCGCCGTAAAATAAGATAAAATGTCATAAATATTTCATGGCACAAAAAATAGACTGTAAGAAATAGACTTTACCTTTCAAAAATACACCACTTTTAATGAATATTTATTTTATTTGGAACTAGACAAGATAGTGTTAGAGCTGAATGTGTTCTCTTTTTTAGTGACCATAACTGTCAAATTCATCCATTTTTGTATTTTTGACAATTCTTGCTTTCATATTGCATTCTCATTGGTTGCAGATTTTGCATGAAATGTCAATTTCGTTTTGGCAATTTCGGTCGACGGCTCTCCACCCTAACACTACCTTGTAAAATTTTGCCATGGGTTGTTCTATTTTTTTCACTTCAACATTTTTATTGGTTATGTTTTCACTTATTGACAATGGCCGATTAAAAGCGCTCTATTTTTGCGTGAATTTTTCGACAGGTTATGTTTTCCATAAAAACTGTCAACACTACCCGGGTAATTCTGCTAGGAGTTAACACAGCTCGCGTCGATCCGTTCTTTCTTCTTCTTTTTTTTTTCTTTTCTTTTTCTGTATTTCCCGTGGTATAATGTGCTACGAATTTCCCAAAGTAACATTTGCCAGCTGGCAGATGAAGTATTTGTGCCGTTACAATCCCTTTATTTGAAATAAAGATTAAGAACTTAGCTAATGGTAGAGTTTTGACTTTGTGATCTAAAAATAACTTAACGTCATATGAAAAAAGGCTGATAAGTAATAAATTCGTGCGATCTTGTCCTGGCCGTGTCCAGTGTCCTGGTCTCAGCTAAATCACTCAAGACTACTGATCTACTGAAACCGGAAAGGGTAGCGCCTTCCGAAGCAGTCTGTCTGGTCTGCTGCGTGATTGACTCTATACAGAGCTGTTTTTATTGTTGTTGCCTTATTTAAAACATACTTGATCTAAAGCTCGTAGTAAAATTTTATAAAAGCAAAGAATATATCACAATTAATAACAAAAGTAAAATACATTATATTTAGCTAAAATCGTTGAAAATGCATTAAGTTATTTAATTTTAAACATTTGCACTACTGTAAGAAATAGACGGGTATTCACGGGCTTATGCGAATTGCAAGATATGAAAATACAATAAATTTTTCGCACTAACGCGTGAATATTGCACTACTTTAGTGTTGCAACTCTGTTAATATGACAAGTAAAGTAAATATAATGCCAAGTTATTTGAAAACCACAAAAAGTTATCAAAATCAACTTAAAAACTTAACCTTTTCAAAGTTTTACACAGGTGGCAACTATATTTAAAAACAACCAAAACAAGAATCAGCAATTCGAGAAGAGCTGCAAAACTGCTTCCAATGTATTTTTTGTTGAAATTATGCGAAAGTTCGCAGTGTTGAATTTTCGCATCGTCGCAACTGCGTTTCGCATCTACCCGCGAACACCCCTAGTTTTTAATAAGAAATTAAAAACGTCGACACATTTTTAACCGATTCAAATAAATAAACGTTTTTTATTAATAATCTTTTAAGTTTTTAATTTTTGAGAGATAAAAGGACATTTCCCTAAAATATTTGTCTAGAAATGGATTTCAAATTGAAAAAATCTAAAAAAAACAATTAAACCTTTTTAATTTTTACTCATGTAACTTTCTTTCTGTACTAAAATTATATATAAGCGAAACATATTTTCAAAGATCCATTCTTCATAAATAAAACATAATCCCCTATTCTGCAATTTCAAATTCGAAAAAACCATGCAACTATATACAGAAGTTTTCCGATTTAACGTTCACGATTGTCAGGCCAATTCGTTAAATCGATTTTATTGCTAAGCCAAGCACTGAAATAAAGTGGACTAATTTTATACTAAAATGAATGAAAGTAGTATTTGACAAAATTTTTTTATTGAAATAAAAACTTATAGTGATAAGAACGTAAAAAAAGGTACATAGTGAATTAATTTTTTAATGAGATTGTTAAATGCTTATACTAGTCATATGAAAGTAGTTTGTCTGGCCCAGCATTATTTTGTTTGACCCATAGGATGCAAATTTTAAAATTTTTGAGAGCTTACAAAGACTATACACACTTCGAACAAAGACAATTAACTGACAAAAAACGCCAAAACATAAAACCAATTGTTGATAAAACTGTTTCATGGATATTTTCTGTTTTTACTACGTTTGATTCTGCTAAAAACCTCTGATTTTATATTTTGTTCGTCGAAACTGAGCACAGATAAATTGCTTTTGTTCGTTATATAAGATAACCAATGGAAACAATTTGCTTGTTTGTTATTTGAATGTTCGTTAAATCGGAAAACTACCGTAATTATGTAGTTATAATATCCTCTGCCATATCTACGACGTCCACTAAGTATCGTTTCAAGTTTATTCACACTGTTACACCGTGTTATATTTCTTGTATGTGTGTTCTCAATCATACCATAATGTATGATAATCATGTTAAAGAACAACATTTTGTACAGATCTTGCGTTTATTGCACATACATGTCGCCGACCAACATACCTGTTCGTTTTCTTTGGTCTAGCCTCTTGTGATCTGGCAGTGTTTTCTATTTTGTGGCGACGGCTAGCACAATAGCACGCACCTCGACGCATGGCCTCGGTAGGCTGACGCGTTAAGCTGTGTTTTTTCTAAAAGCGCCCTGAACTCCTTAACATGATTTCGCCTTTCAAAGCTAGAAAGGCGCGCCTGCTCGGCAGCTCAGTTTAGCCTTCGATGGTGCCAGTCACGATCGGCGAACTATTGAGAACGAGACTGAAGAGATCGGTGAACAGGACATAATAAAGGATTTATTGCATCGAACGCAAGCGCAAGTAGGCAAATTTGATGAAATTTTGCGAGAAATCAGGTAAGAAACAGTCGCAGAGCTGAAATTTGAAACTGATCATAAATAGCAATGTCAACATACCTGAGCACATCACAAGTGCTTTTATCATAGGAGTGAGAACATTGCAACAGTTTTAAAGGGAATATAAAAAAATATTAAATATTGAGTCCTGGAATAAAATTTCCAGCAATGATTTGCAATTATTTTCCAATGCACACGGCTTATCTGCCAACTTCTGAGCTGCAGCCAGCTGGTAGAACTACTTATGTAAGTGATCCAGATTTTCTGATATTCATTTTGCACTTACTACATTACTTACATGAACACTTGTTACATTATACCTTTAGCTACTGTACGAGTCTTCACCAACTTCGCTCCCACCACACCCAGTCGCCGAACTCCAAAAATCAATACCCGATGACAGTATGCAAAAACCCAAACAAAAACGGACACGTACCGCCTTTACCGGTTTTCAACTAATCGAACTGGAGCGGGAATTCAAACGCAATATGTACATGTTTCGTCATCATCGCATCCATGTCGCTCAGCGCCTAGCTCTACGCGAGAGTCAAGTCAAAGTTTGGTTTCAAAATCGACGCATGCGACATAAGAAAGAGACCAAAGGAATGCAGGAAAAAAAATCAAATCCAAAATTTCATATTCCACTGAGAGAACCTAACGCACATCAGGAAATAGTACAGCGCCTGATGTCCTATTCGCAGGATCCATCATCTCAACATCCAAAAATAGCAGTCAACCATGTCAATAAGAGAAAATCTTTTAAATCTACTATTCAGTATCAAATCCAAGCTCAGAAACTGCCTGCTCTGCCTTTACCGAATACCACAAGCGGTAACGAATTTTCAGAAATCATCAGCTTTCTCGAAGATTCTTCTACACACCAAACGGCTTTTGTTGAGCCTTCGCATACACCATATCCTACTGACTTAGATATGGTTCTGCAGAGTATAAACAACGATTTGGAAGTGGTTCCTGCAGAACTTCGGTCGAATCATACGACGTCGATGCCATCTTTCCTAGCGTAGACTTCTAGTATAAGTGGTATATGAAAAGTATTTAGTTATAATTAGTTTTTTAATAGCATCTAAACAAAAACCACGGCGACAGTGATGGAAAAAAGTGTAAAATTTATTTTCTTAGATAAAAACTTATTAATTCAGATATTTTTCTAAAATAAAAAATTACAAATTACCATAAAGAACAGCCTTTTTATAAATTTAAAAGTAGATTCTTAACGAATTAATCTCTCAAGAATTGATAGCGAAACAGAAAATCGAATTAAGATGTTGTATTTAAATTGCGGGCAATAAGAAAATTAAGAAAAGTCATTGGTGCAGCAAAAATAAAAAAAATATATGACGAAATTTATATTGTAGACTTCGAACTGCGTAAAGTTCATCACAAAAATTTGTTACGCTGATAAGATGGTCTTGTATGAGTATACTATATCTACAGCGTGAATCAAAGTAACTGTCGCACCTAAATTAATACCAATTACACAAAAAGAAGCAACACTGAAAAAAATATGTTGTTTTTTATGACTCGGGTATTAATTGAACACATTGCATAAACCGTTTCAAAAGTTTTGTCAATAATAATAATAATAATATTGCAAAAGGAAATAAGTGCAGAGATCCTTCGCTAGCACGCAGGTTGCGTGATCATATTTTCCACAACTCGCAAAATGATAGATTGTACGCAGCTTGCATGGCAGAAATTTTTAAAGAAAAAAAAAAAACCATTGAAAGATTTCAAAATGTTTCGTCAATCATGGTTTAGGGCGCTTTCTCCGAAGAAGGTAAATTGCCCCTTCTTCTTATCGAAAAAGGCGTTAAAATAATTCGGAATTTTACGCAGAACATTTTTTAAAGAACTATCTTATGCCGCATGCCAAGCAAATTTACGGAGAGGGTCACTTCTGTTTTCAGCAAGATACTTTTCCAGCACACAAGGCAAAAATCGTTCAAAGTTGATGCAGAGCAACTTTATTTCATGTTTTATTTCTGTTGAAGAATGGCATCCTTCATCGCCTAACCTAAGCCCCCTTGACTTTTCTATTTGGGGTATAGTGCTGAGCAAACTAACGAACATAAACTCATAACGGTAGGTAAATTTAAGCGACAATTAATGAAAATATCAGATG
This sequence comes from Dichetophora obliterata, assembly GCA_963920525.1. Taxonomy (NCBI): domain Eukaryota; kingdom Metazoa; phylum Arthropoda; class Insecta; order Diptera; family Sciomyzidae; genus Dichetophora; species Dichetophora obliterata. Next base: position 153,847,029 of record OY986435.1, on the reverse strand, counting down.
ATATACCTGAAAACCAGATTCGTGCCGCATGCTCGTCTTTCACAAAGCGTTTTAAATTTTTAAAATAAATTAATGGTGAAAGGTTCGAATTTAATGATGAAGAGTTATAAAGAATGCTTAAAATAAAAAACCAAATTTTTGTTTAATAAAGTTTACACAGTGCTTTTGATATATGGCATAAAACAAGTGCGACATTTATTTTGATTCACGCTGTACATATCTACAATATAGTATATATAATAGGCCGGGTCGATTTGTGGGGAGGCAAAAAATCACCCATTGCTCAGTGAAAATCGTATTCTAGGGATCAAAATAAGAAACTTTGCCTGAGGAACTATACCTCTAGAACGAGTTCTAATGCCCCAACTTTTGAATTTTGTCCCGTAGGGTCAAATTTTGAAAAATCCCACTTTGACCCATGTAGGGTGCCCCAATCGAGTCCAAATGTATGACCGACCCCTACTAACTTTTGTTGGCCGATTCACCCACGCCAGTGGTACACCCCCTGGACAAAGTTTCTTATTTATTTATTTATTGGCCAAACAAGGCAATGCAATTTACTTATTCTAACTTATTCTAACAGGTTTTGTTTACTTATTACTAAGTTTAGATTACTAAGTTTTTTGTTTTTCTTCTCCCCTTTCCTTGTTTTTATTTTATTTTTTATTTGGTGCTCTTAGTGGGCATACTCCGCCCACCGGATTGACATGATTTCAAAAACCATGTCAAAACTAAGAGAAGAGGAGGAAAACAAGAGAGACTATATACACACTTAAGATACGATGTATATATATTATTCTTAAAGACTATAAGGACAAAAGGACGTAAATGGGAGATTTGGAGAAGGATGTTAAAGAATTTTGATTTATTAAACTAAATGCTTATACATATAAATCCATACATGTATGTAGTTTATCTGAGGCCTGGGTTAATTCTGATTACTGAGTGATTTATATAGGGTTTGCTTGAAAGAGGATTTGGACATAGAAGGTGAGTAGTATATAGAGATATTATTAAATTCTCTGCAACAACGATTGATGGGTTCATTATTTGCATATGTAGTTTGGTGCTGATATTCAGTTAACAATCGAGTATGCCTAGTGCGCCTTATTGTATCGTTAAAGGAAATCATATTAGAAATATTTTCGCTGTGAATAGCACCATAAATTACATCAAATGTGTAGCATGAGCCCAATAACGATCTTCTTGTTGATAGTGGCATCAAATTAAAAAGGCTGAGTCTATGTTCATATGATGGAAGGCTACAATAATCATGGGGGTTGCACAGGGTTGTCAATATTCGAAGCGCCCATCTGGCAACACCGTAACTTTCCGCAGTGATGCCAAATCGACTAATGACATACCGCGTTTGAAGCGTCATTCCAAGCAAATGTTTACAATGGAACAGTACACGCCACGCAAACGCTCTAAAATTGTTGAAATTTACATTCAACAAAACTAGTCAATAGTGAAAACTCAACTCAATGAGCGATGAAGCTCATTTTCAGTTGAACGGAACGGTAAACAAACAAAATTGCCGTATTTATGCCACTGAAAATCCACAAGAGATTCAAGAGGTACCTCTTCACGATGCAAAAGTCACTGCTTGGTGCGGCGTTTGTGCTAAAATGCTCATTGGGCCGTTCTTTTTCGAAGATGATAATGGCCACAGAGTTACTGTCAATCAGGAGCGTTATCGTAATATGATAAACAATTTTTTCATGCCAATCGTTTGTCGAAAGCGTATCAGGCTTTACTGGTTTCAACAAGACGGCGCGCCACCACACACAAGCCGCACTACAATCGATTTTTTGAAGCAATTGTTCCCTGGCCGTTTGATGTCAAAAATGGTGATTTCGATTGGCCGCCAAGATCACCAGATTTAACGCCTCCAGACTTCTTTTTGTGGGGTTATTTGAAATCAAAGGTTTACGTCAACAAGCCAAAGACCCTAGAAGAGCTGAAAACCAACATCCGTCAAGAAATACCCGCCATTCCCATCGAAATGTTAAAGAAAACCATGGAAAATGCTGCAAAACGGGCACAATATGTCGTAGAGGCCAATGGCGACCATTTACGGGATATCATATTCAAGAAATAATGTAAGCAAATCTACTTGAACCCAATTAAATGATATTCATGACGAACAGACAAAAAATGGTGGTTTCTTTTATTTATTCAAAAATAAAATGAGCGCTTCGAATATTGGCAACCCTGTACATATCTCTAAGCGCGTATAGTAAGAACTGCTTTTGAATAGACTCAATTCTTTCTCTATGGGAATCGAAAGATCAATTTCAAATTATGCATGCATATTCAAGTATTGGGCGCACTAATGCACGGTACAAGGATGTAGTGACCCATTTATTCTTGAATTCATTTGCACGTGTTTTTATAAAACCGAGCTGTTTTCTGGCCCTGGACACAATTTTATCATAGTGCAGATTAAAGCGTATCTTGCAATCTAAGACAACTCCAAGATCCACTATATGGTTGACCCTTTTTAGTTCGGTACTATTGAGGTGGTAGGTATGTAATGTTACGTTGTTTTTACGAGAAAAGCTAATAACATTGCATTTATTGACATTAAGATGTAGTTTATTTTGAAAACACCATTGCTCAAGAGACAACAATTTTGATTGCAAAAAATTTACATCTACATCTGATTGAATTGAATAGTACATTTTTAAATCATCTGCATACATAAGATGTGGGATATCGTTAAGAACTTCTGATAGATCGGATATGAATATGTTGAAAAGAAGAGGACCAAGATGACTACCTTGCGGAACTCCCGAGGAGACTGCAATTTTTTTCGATAGAACTCCCTGGAATTTAACAAACTGGGATCTGCCGTTTAAATATGATTTTAGCCAACTTAGTATGGACCCCGCAACACCAAATTTTTCTAACTTATATATAAGAATGTTGTGATCAACTCGATCAAAAGCTTTACTGAAATCAGTATAAACAGCATCTATTTGGTGTCCTTTTTCCATTTTGACTAAAACATCTGATACCATAATCATGAGATTTGTGGTGGTAGATCGCCCTTTTCGGAACCCGTGTTGCTGCTCATTTAGACGTGGGTTAATGAAACTTGTTAGCTTTTCACAAATAAGTTTTTCAAAAAGTTTTGGAATGGCTGACAAGATTGCTATGCCTCTATAATTTTCAACTGATCTTTTATCACCATTCTTGTAAATTGGCGTAAGATGGGATGATTGCCAATATGAAGGAAATGTCCCACAAACCAGTGATTCGTTAAAGATTATGTGTAATGGCAATAGCAGTAGGTCTAAACATCGCACCAAAAAGCTTGTAGGTATTAAGTCTGGTCCTGGTCCCTTTAATATATCCAGTTCTTTTATTGCATTAGAAATCTCTTCCTGGGTTAAATATAAACTATCAACTATAATAGTTGAGCTAGGAGTAGTTTCAGATAAGGTGGTAGGAAGACAAAAGACCTCCTTAAAGTGATCGGCATACAAGTTGCTTATTTCAAGAGAATTGGACGAAGTGACATTACCTTTAAACATAGATGGTGGATAGCCGCTAGATTTGCGCTTCATGTTAACAAAGTCAAAGAATTTTCTCGGCTCTTGGACAATTTTTTCTCCGATGATGTTCGTGTACAACTTGAACGCTTCTTCTGACTTGATAGAGAACTCTCTTGATAGCTCGTCATATCTAAGCTTCAGTTCATCGCTTATATTATCAGTGTTTTTGAGAAGTTTGTAGATTTTATTTCTTTGATTCCTCAAAAATCTGAGATTGTTGTCTAGCCATGGTTCTGTGAGCTTATTCTTTTTCTTTATTATTGGCACATAACTTTCGATAGCGGTAAAAATGTGCTGATAAAATATAGAGACAGCATTGTCTTAATCTAAATTGAATAGAATATGATTCCAATTTAGAGAACTAAGATAACATTTTATTCTTTCATAATCGGCGTTGAGGTAATCGTACGCAATGGTGTTATTATAAGACTGGGTAATAAAGTTGATGTCATTAGCAGAGAAAACATCTTTTAAGGCTGTATGATGAACAGTGTTGGTTAATAAATTTTCTGCTCCCATGCATGGACTAACCTTCACTTCTTCATACGAGTTAGTAAAAATTAGGTCCAACCATCTGCCATTCTGATTTTGTACAGAAGAGACTTGCTGCAAGTCACTGCCATAAAAGGTGCTAAGAAAGTTGAAGTCTATGGCATTAGAAAGATTTACAGGAAGAAGAAAGTTGTCGTTTTCGTCGGTGACAAAAGATATATTTGGGCGATTGAAGTCACCAAGAATAACAACTTTATCTTCCTCTTTTAGGGAGGAGGTAAAGGTGGTCAGTGTTTCACATAGCTCGTTGTATGTTGTTTCACTTGAGCCGGGAGGAATGTAAACGACACCTATGTACACATTGAGACTTTTACCTGAACAAACTCTAATAATTCGGTGATCGAACAGTTTATGGTTAGGTGTGTCTATTAGCTCACTTGAAAGGGAATTGTGAAATGCTACAAGGACACCACCTCTTCGAGAAAGACCTGTTGAGGAGTAGTCCCGATCCTTTCTGAAGACAGTCCAATTGCTATCAAGAATTTCCTCATTATTGAAGGTTTATTCGGAATTTTACGCAGAACATTTTTTAAAGAACTATCTTATGCCGCATGCCAAGCAAATTTACGGAGAGGGTCACTTCTGTTTTCAGCAAGATACTTTTCCAGCACACAAGGCAAAAATCGTTCAAAGTTGATGCAGAGCAACTTTATTTCATGTTTTATTTCTGTTGAAGAATGGCATCCTTCATCGCCTAACCTAAGCCCCCTTGACTTTTCTATTTGGGGTATAGTGCTGAGCAAACTAACGAACATAAACTCATAACGGTAGGTAAATTTAAGCGACAATTAATGAAAATATCAGATGATATACCTGAAAACCAGATTCGTGCCGCATGCTCGTCTTTCACAAAGCGTTTTAAATTTTTAAAATAAATTAATGGTGAAAGGTTCGAATTCAATGATGAAGAGTTATAAAGAATGCTTAAAATAAAAAACCAAATTTTTGTTTAATAAAGTTTACACAGTGCTTTTGATATATGGCATAAAACAAGTGCGACATTTATTTTGATTCACGCTGTACATATCTACAATATAGTATATATAATAGGCCGGGTCGATTTGTGGGGAGGCAAAAAATCACCCATTGCTCAGTGAAAATCGTATTCTAGGGATCAAAATAAGAAACTTTGCCTGAGGAACTATACCTCTAGGAGGTTTGAAGGTTTCGTTTAGCCATGTCTCAGTGAATACTAGGACATTGAAGTGGCATGATTTAGCGTCAACATAAAGTTTGTTTAATTTGCTTCTCATGCCGCCACAGTTATGGTAGAATATATTTAAGAAAGAAGAGTTAGGAACGATAATATTGCTGTTGCTCTTTACGAGATTTTTGAAGAAGAGAAACATGTTTAGCTCTGACATGAGCGCCAAAGGTTTCCAGATCCACTTTGACTTGATCAATCGTTACACCGAGGTGCTCGTGAAAGCGGACAAATAAATTACGCAAGTTTTCAACACCGGTAGGAAGACCTTCTTGCTGAATTAATACTCTAAGCTTAGTTTTGGTCTTGCCTTCAATGCATGTTGAATCAGGGGCTTTATACATATAAGAGAGATACAGGCGAACATTGTTATAAACGTTGTTCTCCCTGAGGCGAGAAAGGGCATATCTGCTCTCAGTGCCTTCGCAAGAGTTTAGTGTCAATTTCACTTTTGGAGGAAGTAGGGGGTCTAAAAATGACGTAACACTACCAGGTTGATTGCAAAGCTCATTTGAAACTGAAGATGGTTTTGGTAAACCACTTCCGGTTGGTGGTGAAGGATTAAGAGTATGAGAATGGATAAAATTTGGATATTTCTCACAATTGGTTTCATTGTTGTTAAGATTAAATGAAACCCGTTTACGTGTTTGATGAGTTGGCGGTTTAGATGCTAGATTGCTTCCAGTAATCATCTTATTATAAGATGAAGCCGTATTCTGGTTAATTATGGGAGAAAATATGGGGGAAATGCTAGTTTTCAGATTCTAATTAGAATCTGAATTATGGTGGGACTTAGGTTGCACAAACTTGTTTGATGAATAAGGTTTGGATTCAAGAACAGGTAGGTTTACATTTCTTTTATATAGAGGATTCTTAGAATTAAGATTAGAATTAGAATAAGAGTTTAACTTAGATTTAGAGTTAGGACGGGAATATATATACGGAAAAGAGTCAAAGCAAGAACTATAATTACTTTTAGATAATGGATTCTTGTTAATGTTAGGATTACTTTCAGAAGATTCGATTCTTGAACTGCCAGAACTTTGTATAGATCTTGATGTCTTAGACTTTTTCCCAGGCTTATTCGTCCATTCGGTTATTAATTATTCGCCGTGTCTCTCACCGCTGGTGTTCAAGAACATCCACGCATATTGACTTGGGATGTTTAGTTTGAAACTGCAGAATTTTTTTGCTTTATTGGATATCTTTGAACAGTTTGTAATAGATATGCCAAATTTATTACGAAAGTAAGTGCTCATCCAGGATATAGTTGTTTTAACTGATGGGCCCTTAATGAACAGAGTGGTCTTATATGTGTTATAGCAATCGGTGTTATATGTTCCGTAGTGTCATAGGCAGTTAGAGAATTCAGATTAGCTGGTAAAGAGGTGACCTGTGGCAAACGAATAGATGCTTCCATTATTTCCTCGAAAATAGAGGAAGAGTTATGATGAGAGGCTTGTGGATAACTTATTTCAGCTCTATTGGGTGCAGATCTTATTTCATCCACTACATCTGCAAGCGTCACTCGAAACACTTCAAGATCATCACTGATATAACTTATTTTTTGATGTAATATTTCCAGCATTGGATCTGATTGCGGAGGTGATGGTTGGGGTTTGCCTGACTGAAGTGCGATATCCCTATCATAGCGCAAAGATGTTAGCATGCTCAGTATATTTTTGACTGTATAATCGTTTTTTAAAACGTCGAGGCTTTTTTTTTACTTCTATATTAAGCTCGCTTATGGCCGTTTTCCAAATAAAATTTTTTTCGCTATCTTTGACTAAATCAGTTAGAATTCTCAAGTTTTTAGAAACATTAGAGATATCCAAGTTATTTGCTTTGCAGTTGGACTCTACCCTTGCAAGATCATCGGATACGTGAGTCATTATTTCGAAATTTGGTATTTTACTGACGACTTGCTTATTAGCCGAATGCATCACGTTCAAGGAGTCGCTAAGACATTTTATGGCGAGCATAACATGGGATAGTGATAGATCCATGCACTCATCACAGAAGAATTTAAAATGTGATGTGTATTCTTGAAAGTAGTTTAAACTTCTTTTAGTCATACCCACACAAGTGCCGTGGTAAGATTTTCCGCAAAGACCATTGCAACTTAGCTTAATTGCACCTTTGTCTTCAATAGAGCAGTTAATTTTGGCACAAGCAGGTTCCATTGTTTATTGTTTACTTTATTTGGTTGTTTGTAACAAGTTTTTTTTTTACTTTTGATATTTTCACTTATTTCAGGTGCACTTAAAATTTGGAGTGGGCTGTTTCTCTTATTGTTATTGTTTTTGCTTAATTGCAATATTCACACTTTTTCTTATTGTTAATGGTGTTGCTTTATTGCGATATTCACACTAATTCGTGGCACACTTCTTGGAAGTTAAATGTAAGAGCGGGTTAAAAAGCACGACTGAACTGTTTGCGGCTACAATTGCAAATATTTCGATCCATAGAACACGATTTTCATTGAGCAATGGGCGATTTTTAAATCGACCCGCCCTAATATAAAGTATTCTTTTGTATGTAGATTCCCACAATAGATGCAATTTTTTCACGTCGAAAATAGCAAATCACGGATATATATATATTATATTTTTATTATCACAAGCCATTAAAATCAGAATTACCAATTGAAGCACCAACCAATGACAGAGTAAATATTAAATAAACAGAATATTTTTTTGGTAAATTTTGTAATGTTGATCTCTCTCTCTCTCTCTCTCTCTCACACACTCTCTCTCTCTCTCTATCTTTCTCTCAGTCTCAAAAAACTCACTTATTAATAATTTTAAGAAGTTTCACTTCCGTACTCTTCAGAAAAAGGCTTTGTTTTCGGTTCGATTTTTCTATTGGATCGGTTTGGTATTGGAAATATGAAGGTTTTACTATTTTTATAAACTCTATTTAGATAGGCGCGGTTTCTGTACGATTTTGAAGACATATATTTTTGAGGAATTCTGGAAGATTTAAGTATCTAATTTCTAAAAAAGTTAACTTATGTATGTAATTCTTTAATGTCTTTTTTTAAAAATTTTAAAAAATTTGAATTAAAAATTATTTGCACTTAAATCGATCAATGCGTTTTTAATTTAGTCGTTTTTAATGTGAAAAAACCTTTTGACGTTTCCTATTAATGAAAAAGTCGAGCTGATGGCGAAAAACGAAGCAATTCGCCATTGCATTTATAATAAAAGTTACATAAGAAGTTTTATATTTTTTTATATTTTTTATATTTTTTTATTTTATATATTATATTTATTGTATTTTGACAATCTGCTATTTTTATACATTATTGTATATACATTGTATACAAAATTATAGCATACAAAAATTTTTTTTCTATTTTTTAATTATTCAAAATGCTTATAAATATATAAGTTACTCGCTATTTCCGAGATTTAAAAAAAAAATAAATGGCGGAGTTTTGAATTATTTAGCCTTTGTTTTACGTTAGGTCGCATCAAAAAATAAGGTTAAATATTAACGAATATTTTATTGTGCAAAATGCGTAGGGCTATAAAAAAAATAATCTAATCCCACTTCTTAGATTCTCTTCTCTCCTCTTTTCCCTCAAACCATCTTCAATTCCTTCGCACTTTTGAAGAGCATAAGCCGATATATGATCAGTAGTCTTCTGTAGTTTCTGCAGTTTAATAAGCTTATTAATTTACATTCACTTTAATAAGCTTATACAAAGACTTTCTGTTTAATTGAAACAGAATTATGTGTTGCATGATGCCTTTTAAAGCAAGGTTTTCCTACTGTTTTGCGAATTACTTCATTTTCCTTTCCTTTCTGGCCTTTCTCAAGAATTATACTAAAATCAAATATATTACTAGTCAAAAACGTGAGGTTTGGGGTAAAAACTAGCATGGTTTAATATGAGTTCCATAGGAGTTCGCCAAGTGACCGCGAGTTGATCGTTTTGTTGTAAATGGAAAAACATTAAAAAATGTATGGGCTTTTTACATATATCTTAATTAAAACTCACACAACATGATTTTTGCTGTTATGTATTTCGTTTTTCATTTTATTGTCACCTTAAAAATTCATATTTAAAAAAATTGCAATGAAATGTTGTTAAAATGCTTTTTAGAACAGCACTTAATACAAATACAAAAAATTTTGTGACCATGTTGAAAATCGTAATGAAATTTTTTACAAGAAGTTTTAAATATTTCGATTTTTTTTATTTTTAATAAATCCAAAAATGCAAAATTTTTCAAAACGGCATTACGCGTGGCTATAACATAGTCTTGAACTATTTTGTTAATAATTTTACAAAAACCAAGGCTCGCATAAAAAAGTCATAGCTGTTGAAACCTGACTTTTTTCAAAAATGCTCAAAGTGCCTGTTTTTGGCATTTCGAACACAAACATAATCATAAAGAAAATTGATAAAACGATGTTTCTTATTTAAAATGATTTCTGTATCTTTAAAAAGAAATATTTATTTCTTAGTTAGAAAAAATGTTTGAATTTCACGGCTGTCAACATTTACCATGTCAAAAAATATTTAAAATATCCCAAAAACCAACAAATTTAATTTTCACCACTGCAACTTGTGAATTATCTTTTTTTTCACCATTCCAAAAGCACAATATATCCAAAATCCGATCAGAAACCAATTCATGAAGTGGTGAACCAAGAAGTGAAAATTAAGTTTGTTGGGTTTTGGTGTATATTTAATCCGAGGAATCGGAGGGAATTCTTTGTGTTTTAAAGGCGTAAATTTATGAGAGATCTTTTGTATTGAAAAAATATTTATTTAGATCTAGTCGGATAAGGCCGTGTGAAAGTCAGCCCTGAACCCGTCTATATTTTTTAATTATTACATAATCGCTTATGTGAAAAGTTATAATTATAATCTAATTTCTTTTTTGGTGTAACTTCAAAGACTTAACGGCTGATTCACAAATTGTGAAAGAATTACAAGAATCATCATCTGGAGGCTTGGATGACCTTCCAACAACATCATCCTCATTGTATTAAGATCGATGAAAAGGCGTTGGTATTTTTTAAGCAAAATCAGTCTGACATAGACAGATACACTTACAAGTTTCCTGTCTCGGAAACGAAAAATAGAATGTTATCTTTTCAGAAGAAGTAGCGAGAACCGATGGCTCGCGTATTTAGAAGATAAAGTTGGAGCGTATTGCTCAGTATGTGTTTTCTTTGGTAAGCAGGTTGGAGGTAGCGTTGACTGAAAATTGGGTAACTAGTAACAAAGCCGTTCATAAATCATAAAGATGCCAAAGAAGTATCTTCACGAATTAAACAAATACCACAAAAATTAAATTATTTTCATAGATCAGTTTTAAAAATTATATACATATCATGATGTTGAAAAAAATTTACTCCCAACATAAACAATAAGTTTAGGATTAAAGCGAAACTTGTGCCTCTTATTCAATCAATAACTTTTTGCGGTAGATAAATAAATAAATGAGGATAGATAAACTTAGAATAAAAAAACTTTTAACTCTCTTAACTTCGATTGTTGAAATCGGTTAAGAAATTTGGGAAGTAATTAAACTTCAGAAATCCCTAGAGAAAATTTAAGACTAAATATTTTTTGCTCGAGTAAACCCGCCCCTTATGAAACACCTATCTACGGCGTTGTCGCTTAATCGCGTGTTTTTTAAAATGTTTTATTATAAAAAATGGGAAGATTTTCAAATATTGTCAAAGGCAAATATGTATCATATAATGAGCAATCATATAAATCGGCATGCCTTAAATATTCGAAAAAGTTTAAAGGTCAAGTGCTTCACAATATCGAAAGGCATAAGCATAAACACAATTTTGTTTACACAATATTGTTAAACACAATTCAGTTTCAGGCTGTAGTCCGAAAATATTAATAATTTAATTTTTATTAAATTAAATTAAAAGTTATTTAGAAATATGAATTTTGATAACATTAAATTTTAATGAACTTAAGTTTTTATTTTTAATTTAATGAATAAATGTAATTTAGTTTATTTCTGCAAATGTGTATTTTCTATTATATAAGGATCATTTTTACGTATACGTGTCATTTTACTTAATAGCAAATATCAAAATGATAAGTATCAATTCAATTAGGATTGCGTATGTGTCAGAGTAAATTGTAAGTGGATTCTAAGAAAATAAAATGAAGTATCAAAACACTTGCGCCGTGTACAAGAAATAGTCTTACATATCATAAAAGTGATCTTAATTTCACGCTTACAATACGCGTTGAGATATGTGAACTTCACTAAGTATATTTGCATGAAGTAAAATCAAGACTGGTTTTTCCACGGAGTTTCCAAAAACTAACTGAATTTAAATTGGTTTATGTCGTCATAAAAGTTTCTTGGAAACGAACACAGCCTAAAATCAGAAGATTCAGATTTTAATATTTTATAGACCACTTGAGATTTTTATGACATGCAGGTGTTGGGCGACGGACGTAAGTAGTAAAGTGCGTAAATTTTCTCGGAATCCACAAAGAGAAAAATATTAATGGAGAGAGGAAAGGGATTTATGTTCTATAATATGTGCAAAAGCAAATTAATCCACTATATCTCATTGCTAAAATTTTAAAATTTCTACTTAATAATGTGCATCGTACAGTTGTGGTATTTTCTGGTGCAATTGTATGGTTCGGGCTTTATATGATAAGAAAGAATATGTTCACGGAGAAAATTTTTGCGCACAAGTCATGAGCAAGCTGTTCATATGATATAAAATGTATTTCTTTCAACCATATATATGTTTTGATCATGTATTATGGACTATGATTACAATTTTTGCTACAATCCTTTATAAATCATGTTTAAAACACTGATCATATAATATGATAAATTTTTAATTTCCATAATTTTATGATCAACGAAATTGCATTAATTATGAACGATTTGCTCTGAACAGCCTTTACAATTCATAAGCTTTTATCAAGAAAGAAAAATTGTGAAAATTTCTGGTTTAAATAAATAAAGTGAATAATAGTGAATATCAGGCCCGTAGAGAGGAGCCAAGTTCGTGCCCCTTGAAAATGTTTAAAAAAAAAACAATTATAAAAGAATAAGCCAGGGCAAATTATTGTAAGATATATGCGAAAGTTATTATTTAAGTCTTAGTTATTATTTATGGTGTATAGAGATCCTTTAGCATGGAGAGAAATAATATTCTTATACTAAGCAAATTGATTTAAGAATAAAAAAATTTAGCCTCGTTTGCTCAAATCAAGCATTAAAAACTATAGTTAAAAAAATGTTATAGAGAGCATTTATTTCTAAAATTGAGTAAACGATTGTTTGAAATAGGAATAAAATATTTCATTCCATAACATGGAACAAGACTTAAATCAAGAAAATATTTTCTCAATTTAAGCAAATTATTGAATTAATATTATTGAATTAATAACTAAATTAAAAACATTTCAGTATTACGAAAATTGTTTACTGGAATCAAGCAAATTGTTCTCAACTCAAGGAAGCAGTCACTTTTTCGAAGTTTTGCTTTTTGTACTCGAAAATTTTGCTGAAACCCGGCGCTTTTCTGTCACGTCCCCATTTCCAAACGCCCATTAATCAGTCAAACTGCTTGTGTAAATTGTGGTCGAATACTGAATTCCGTGACTTTGCGATTTTTAACTCAATAGCTATTAAATCCGTCAAACTGCTTGTGTAAATTGTGGTCCAATACTGAATCGAAGACAGTGGTCGAAGACTGTGTGATTTTTAACTCAATAGCTATTAAATTTCTCAAATGGGACGTATGGGACGTTCCATGCCCCCTTGTCCAACACCCATAAATCAGTGAAACAGCACGTGTAAATTTTGTTCGAATACCGAATTCGGAAGCTGTGCGACCTCTAATTCCAAAGCTAATGGATAACCAACATTGGTTCTGTATTGAAGGTGCCACGCCTCATTTTCGAATGCAAAAACCCTTTATGGTATGCATTTAATAACTTCCTAAAGATTCATGAAATTCGGTAAAGACATATAAGCTAAATTTCCAAATTTTAGTCTTCTACGGTTAAAACCGTCTGATATATAGCATTTTTATTAATTTGTGGGCGATAAAAGTAGGCGCAGATATAATGCAACCACACCCATTTTTTTGGAAAGTTGTCGGGAGTAAAAATACGAACTAAATTTTAGTATTTAGATATATTTCACCCACGCTCATTTTTCGTACGGTTGCCGGCAGTAACCATCTGAACAAAATGACTACATTTTAGTTTTTTTACGATCAAAACCGTCTGATATATACCCTTTTTATTGGTTTGTGGGCTTTCTTGTCTAATCGAAACCAAACATCACAGGAAAACTTTCAAAATGTGGCTTCAGTTTCCCTGAATTTCCTTTGAGTCTATACGTGATATACAAACATACCCACATACACACATCCATTTTTATATTTAAGTTAAAAATCATTAAAATTTAGTCGAAGTATCATTAAATCCTCCCCCCAACGTTCTCTGATTATTATTTATTGATTTTAAAAATTTTGGTGATCATTTGAATTGAAAATTCCTATTTTTCACGAAAAATTCCGCTATTTCGTAAATGGAAAGCCCCTTAATTTAAAAAAATCTGAAATTTACTGTTAGAGGAAAAAGTTTTGTATGTAGAAAGTGTGTACCAGGTTTAAAATAAATAAGTAGTGTAGTTTTTAAATGGCTGTGAACACGGACTTTTAATAAAGTGGCTTTGAGAAAAACGCGTTTAAAATTGTCGCTGTCGGAGCTATAGTTTAGAGGAGAGGGCACTTATTAGTAAGCAGTTTTGCTCAGATTGACTTTAAATATTCTTCAGACAATATTCTTCAGATGTTTAGCTATAAGAAAAGAGGAAAATAAATCGATTTTTCAGAAGTGCAAACCCTTACGCCCCTCCCCCCTGAAGTTTCCAGCTGGACCTTTCCTTTGCTGAAATCCGGCGCGTTTAGTATAAAACTCCATAAAATTTAACCAGTGAAACTGCATGTGTAAATTGAAGTCAAATACTTAATTCCATGGCTGTGAGGAGACCTACAACGTCAAAGTCATTTTTTGAGTTAAAGTCAATACTTGGGACTTTTTTTGAAAAAATCATACAAAATATATACACCGACCTAACGGAACAGTTCAAACTATTTTTGTGAAGTGCTTTTATAAAACTCCAAAAAAAAAAAAACAAAACTAAAAACATTTGAATGAAATATATTTATGAACAGTGGAGATATTTGCATCGAAAGACCAAACTTCGATTTTCATGTCATTTTTTTTCTCATTCTTAGGTAACGATGTTTTACAAAAAAGTCGTTGCACTAAAAATATCTGATTATTATGTTGATTTTCTACGATTTAAATACAAATTCTAAATACTTTAATAGTTTAAATCATTCTTTAGATTTAAGATTAAAGATTCTTTAAATCAGCTGGGCTGAAATTGCAATAAAATTAGCTAGTGATGTTTTCCTTTTCATATTGAAAATGTTGAGAGTTTTCTAGGCCTTCCCCTCTCGCGACTCTAAAGAAGCCTTCTAGAAGCCCTTCTTGAGAATGCACATTAGAAAGAAAAGCAATATAAATATCAAGTTGAAATAAAAAACTTTTGACAATTTCCAGATTTGATCCAACGTCCTCTCATCTGGCGGTCCGGCATCTTACCCACTCGTCCACTGCAGTTGTTAACAAACTTCAGCTTATTTTGATCATTACAAATGAAAGTAAGCTTTCGGAAGCACGAGTTCGAGACCCAGCTCGAAATTTTTTTTTGTATTTTTTTTAAAATCATTTTTTAAAAAATTTTCTGTTCATTTAAAAAATTTTTTGGAATTTTTTTGTAATTTTCTTTATACAAAAATAATAGAAAAGACTTATAATTTTTCCATATAAAAGTTTTCATATAATGTGATATGCAATGTATTAGACTTCGGAGACCTGGGCTCGCGCCAAAACTCGGACAAAAAAAAAAATTTTTTTTTTTCTTTAAGATTTGATTTATTTAATTGATATGATCATTTATAATTTTTTTAAAATTTTTTTCAAAATTTTTTCATATAAAATAACGTGAAAAGGCTCCAAACCTTCAAAAGGTAGGCCTTACAGAAGCACTCATCAATGCAGCGATCATGGAAGGTATATTGACGCCAATAAGAGCACTACTAGCATGCTTTCTTTTGCGTATCGCTAGCTAAAATGCCCACTGGGATGTGTCAGCAAATCTAAAAACAACTTCGGTAACCATGCTTTGTTAGTGGTGAATTCCAACAGACTGTTGGACTACATATAATAACGTAAGCATTAACTAAAGTAAAGCAAAAATTAAAACAACTACAAGAAAAGGGAGAAAATCTGAGAAATTGAAACTGAAATCTCATCGCCTCTGTGGTGTAGTGCGCTAAGATGCGCTTGCACGAGGCAAGCATGACCAGAGTTCGATACCCGCCGGCATCACAAATATTTCTGTTGAAGCCTGTAGCAGTGCCGAAATTGCAATAAAATCAGCTAGTGATGTTTTCGTTTTCATATTGAAAATGTTGTTGTTATTATTTTTCTTTGCATAAAAATCGTTACAGCAATTAATTGTTCTAACCTGACCTAAAGCTCAATAAACGATTTTAAACTATCAAACAACTAGAATTTGTATTTAAAATCAAGAATGATTTAAACTATCAAACATTTTGAACTTGTATTTAAATCATAGAAAATCAACATTATTTCTCCAATTTTCAAGACATGTGAATGTTTTTGTGTCAAAATATAAATTTTCTAAAATTTAATTGGCCAATATATTTTACAGTAAAACGTATTTAAATAACTAAATTTATGTTAGTTGAAAAAAAGCGTAAGTGGCGAGGTCAAAACAAAGTATGAAAAAATCAAATCTATGATGCATACAATATGTGCACGAAATTTGAGGGAAATCCGTCGAGCCGTTTAGATTTGCATTTAGTGCATATTTGTACTGCAGTGCCCTCTGCCGTTAAAGATAGATCAAAATAGATAGAGCTCAAAGATTTAATGTATCTGGCAAACCCTAAATACAAATTTTCGTACAATTTACAAACAATCATAGGAGCGGCTTAGAGTTTTTCATGTTTTGTAAAAGAGTTGTACTGCGTTTTTATTGATTTGTATGCGGTGAAAGAGGGTGTGGCAAATTTTTTGTGGAAATTTTCAGAGAAACTGAAACTATATCTTGGGAGTGTTCCTGTGAGGTTTGGTAACGATTGGATGAGAGGGCGTGGTACCTCCCATACAAGCCAAATTTGTGCTATCGACCACAAGACAAAAAAAAGGATATTTATCAGACGGTTTCGATCGTAAGAAACTGAGATTTAGTAATTTTGTTCATATGGTTACTGTCGATAACTCAACAAAAAATGGGCATGGTCACAATAAAAATACGCCCACAACTGTACTAAAAAAAGGCGTTATCGTTATATAGCCACACTTACTTTTTGAGAAATCATTAAAATTGACTACTGGGTCGATTGAGCTAAAATTTTGGCTTAGTTTGTATGGTTTGTATGGTTACTGTCAGCAACTGTACTAAAAATTGGATTCTACGACCACCTTTTACCGCGTACAAACCAATGAAAATGTTTTATTTCAACGGTTTGGGTCGTATTAGACGAACATTTTGTAATTTAGTTCATATAGTTACTCTTGGTATATATCGATTTGTTTCGATTACGAGATGGTTTAAGGGAAATAATTTTGCCGCACCCATTTTACCGCTTACAAAGCAACAAAAATGCTATATTTAGCACGGTTTTGAACTTATTAGACTAAAAAATTTGGTTATTTAGTACATATAGATATTTATTTATACAATAGGCGGTTTCAATGTCCACAACCCGGCTTGGTTACGTCACTCGGGCCCATTGACACCTGTTGGGCAATATGTTGAGCTATTTGCTGAATCGAACTAATTGATTCAACTAGTGAAGGAACCCACTTTTTTTCCTCAAAGTGATATGCATAGCCATAATACTACCCTTGACCATCTCCATTGTACCATCTCCGCTGTTTTTCCATATTCTAACCCCTGCACCTCTACGCCTAAAGCCCCGAAGAGGACTGCATGGTTTTATGGAAAGGCAAATTGGGTACGCGGTCTTTCATTCCCAAAAAGATGAGAAGCATTAAACCAAAAGACCACTCATGGTTAAATGAGACTTGCAGGATTGCAGTCAGGTCCAAAGAGGAAGCCTTTCAGAATTGGCGTTCTAACAAGAATACTGATACTAAAAAACTTCGCATCGAGGCAAGGAATCGCTGTAATGCAATTTTAAAACGCAAAAAGTTTCTGCACGAAGCTCGCATTCGAGAACAGGTTCTTCTCTGCCCTAAAGGGAGCAAAAATTTTTGGTCATTTGTTAGAAGAGTTAAGAACCAGACATCGTCATCGATTCCAGCTATTTTAAAAGATGACCAAATCTTCACTCACTCGGCTGATAAAGCGAACCTATTGGCTAGACTGTTTGTACATATTTCCACTCTCTCGGATAACAATCAGCCACTGCCCTTTGTTGGGGGTGGATCTTCTGCAATGCAGGAGATATACTTTCGAACGATAGCAGTTAAAAGGGTCCTTACAAATCTCAACGTAAACAAAGCCTCTGGTCCTGACGGCATACCGCGAATTGTGCTTAAAATGTGTGCTTCTTCACTGGCTCGGCCTTTGCGCAACCTTTTACACGTCTCCTACAGAACAGGAGTATTTCCATCTGGCTGCAAGGTGGAAAATTTCCAGCCGGTACCTAAAAAAGGTGATGCCACGAACCCTGCAAACTATCGACCCATTGCGATATGCTCTACGCTTTCCAAAGTTATGGAGAGCGTAATAAACTTCAACGTTGTGAACTATCTGGAGCGCAACCAACTGCTCAGTGCCCGCCAATATGGTTTCCGTAGGGCTCGCTCTACTGGTGATCTTATTACGTTCTTAACCGAAGAATGGAATAAATGCGTTTACTTTTTCGGTGAGAGCAGGGTTGTTGCTCTTGATATTTCTAAAGTGTTCGACCGAGTGTGGCATAAAGCACTCGTGTTAAAACTTGTTGCATATGGTTTTGGTGGTAACTTTGCTCGATGGATCACGTGTTTCCTCAAGGACAGAACGATTCGAGTCGTAGTTGACAGTATTTCGTCCGAGGAGTACGCCATTAGCGCAGGAGTACCGCAGGGTTCAGTTCTATCGCCAACTTTGTTTCTGATTTTTGTCAACGACCTTCTGTAGTTGACGCATAACCGAATACATTCGTTTGCGGACGACAGAAGCATTTGTCATTCATATTCATTTAAAAAACGCCCAAGCTCTATGGTGATTGAGAGAAAAAGGCAAAATATGAATGACATACTCCTAAATGATCTACAAAAAATCTCCGACTGGGGTCTTGCTAATAGAGTAGAGTTCAATACAAGCAAGACCCAATGCTTTATGTTAACCCACAAGCGAATGGAATGCCCCTTAGCACCCCTCAATATGAATGGTGTGGATCTTGTGGAATCAGCCGCTCTTGACGTTCTGGGCATATCGATCAAGTCTGATCTTCGTTAGAATGATCATATTTTCGATGTGTCGAAAGAAGCGAGTAGTGCCTCGGTTTTCTAAAACGGTGTAAAAAATATTTCACCTCAGCTGATCTTCGCATCTCATATATTAGACCGAAAATGGAGTACAATTCGCACATTTGGGCAGGGGCTTCAAGATCTTATTTGGAGCTTCTGGATCGAATTCAACGTCGTGCGATATATTTGATAGGGGATGAAAGTATTTCATCCTCTCTCAACTCTCTTGGGCATCGACGCAATGTTGGTTGCCTTAGCCTTCTGTATAGGTATTACCATGGGAAGTGTTCAAGGGAGATGCATGACCTGACGCCACTAGCTCGTGTGTTTCCCGGGTCCACTCGGGCAGCTGTCCAAGCCCATCCCTTTACCATTGCTTCGATGTCCAATAGAACCTCGCATTACCGTGATAATTCGTTCTTTAGTCGCACAGTTAAGTTGTGGAATAGTCTCCCTGCGAGCGTGTTTCCCGGCAGTTTTGAGCTGTGCAAATTTAAAACAAATATTCACCGACACTACTCCATCTATCCACCCTCCAACTAACTATCACCCATCTTTCGAATCAACACAATGCTTACGCATTTATAGAGGGCATCCCTTGAGCGTTGGTTTAGTCTAAAAAAAAAAATATGGTTACTTTCGGCAGCTATACTGAAAATGGTGAATATATTTGGCATTTCTTGACATTTTCGTATGTGTCAGAAAGGCGGTCTGTGATAGAACAACGTCTTCCGGGAAGAGTGAGTTTGCCTGTGAGGTTTGGTAACAATTGAACGATTGGGAGTAGTACCTCCCATGCAAGCCAAATTTGCGCTATCGACCACAAACCAAAAAAGGATATATATCAGACGGTTTCGATCGTAAAAAATTAAGATTTAGTAATTTTGTTCAGATGGTTACTGTTGGTAGCTGTACAAAAAATCGGCAGCTATACTGAAAAGTGAATATATTTGGCATTTCTTGACATTTTCATATATGGCAGTAAGGCGGTCTGTGGCAGAACAACGTCTGCTGGAATACTAGCCATATATAGTTATAAAAGATTTAAATACTTGATATATTACTTATACTATGAAAATATGAATAAAAGCAATTTTTAGAGGCATTTCTGCGCAAGCCATGATTAAAGTCTACGTGCAAGCAGACAGAGTTAGCCAGTTTTAAACAACGCGCGGTGGTATATGAAAACCAATTTTAAGTATTAAAACTGGACAATTAATTCTATAACAAATAACATCACGAATAAACATTATGGCAAAATATTTTCGACGCGTTTTTAGAGAAAGCATACCGAGGAAAAGACATCTTATTTTATGTGTAGGCATACCTATGTTCCATCTTAAGCGGCTGATTGCTGGTCTGGTAAAACGCCTCTGAATCCTTTCTATTCTATCAGAAGATACTGCATAGTATGGGTCCCATATAATACATCAGTATTCTATAATTGACTTAACGAAGGCGTTATATAAGGAAATAAGTGAAAAAGGATCATTAAATTCCTTTGAATTCCTTGAAATGAAACCTAGCATGAAATTAGCTTTAACTATCAAATAATCCATGTGCCTATAGAAATTAAGTTTATGATCAACAAGTACACAAAGATCTTTCATTTCGGTAATTCTTGATTAAACTACTCCATCCAGTCTATAAGGGTACATTAATGGATTAAAGTTGCTGTAAAAAGTTAAACATTGACATTTCGCAATATTAAGTGGCAACATGTTTTCCTTGCACAAAGTTGATAATCTATTCAGATCCAACTCTAGATCCGAGCATTCATTTATGAGCTTCAAACGAGAAAAATTTTTAATATCGTCGGCATACATTGTGACGACTTTAAAATTTTTTGAATGTAATTAAGAAATAATAAGAATAGAAGAGACTCTAAGTGACTACCTTGGGGAACGCCAGAAGTAACATGGATGACTTCTGAAAGTTTACTATTGTGTGCACCCAATTAGATATGACTTGAGCCATTTTAAAATATTTGAATGAAAACCAATTCTTTCAAATATATTCGTAGATACTTCATCAGGTATTAGAAAAATTTTACGAATGAATTCGTAAAGATATCATAATAAAAATACTTTGTATATTGTACGAATATTTGTAGAATGTACGAATATTTTTTTCGTAGAAATTTTATTAATTAATTTTTTGAGTGTACAAACTAAATTACCAAATTTTAGCCTAATACGACAAAAACCGTCTAAATTAGGTGTGGTCTAAAGGCGTGGAAAGTCTTACATAGCCTAGTACGATTCAGTTAAAATAAAAAATAGTTTTGTACCATTATTGTCTAAATCGGTTCAATAGGTCTCATGTGATTGCGGAACATCCGTACTTAACACAAAGGCTTTTATATAATAGTATAGATGCACAACTCTGGAATAGTAATCGTTTCTAAAAAGTGGGCGAGGTTGTAGTTCGGCCAGGCTCATTTTTGGTTAAGTTGCCGATAGTAACCATACTAACTAAATTGCAAAATTTTAGTCCAATACATCCGAATTCATCTGAAATATAGATTTTTTATTGATTTGTGGGCGGTAATAGGGGGTGTGGCAATTTTCATTTATTTATTTTCTGAGATATAGGCCTTGGCAACAAATGTTGTAAATTTGATGCCCTTAGGTGTTACCGTTCCTGAGATCTTAACGAACATCAACCCGCACGAACGATTTGTATGGGAATGTATGTAAATGCCATTTCTCCGGAACCACTATAGCGATTTCGTGTAAGCTTCACATAAACTTTTTACGAACCATCCCAATGTACCCTGATTTGGTATAAATCGGTCGACCCGTTTTTTCAGTTAGTGGCTACATCAAAATGTACACTTCTTTTTTCATATAAGATTAAAACGTGCGCACATATGCACAGCTGGACATACCGGGTCCAGCTCCAATATATAGACATTTCCACCAAAAGGTCTACTGCGACTGAAAAATTGAATGTTACTGAACTTTTTTTAGTCCTCCATAATAGAAAAAAATGTTTAAATTCATTTTGTGAGAGTACTGAAACCTGATTTCAATTTGAATTTATTAAAAATGGCAATAAGCATGATGAATGGCAACAAAAGTTGAAAAATTTTAACGAATATTCTAATACAAAGTTAAAATTAATTTTTTTCAGTATTAAATTTTTACAGTCCTGAATTACACTTAATATGTTATTCTGTTTCAACTAAAAAAATAAAACTATTAAAAACTTCTACTTCTTTGAAGGAAAAAATCTGTATCGTAATATATGTATAGTAAGGCGCTTCACTAAAAAAAATTGCTCGGCACAGTTGCTCAAGATAATCCTTGGTTTATGTTATGATGATTCCCCAAATATTTCGACTCTAGCGATAGCCATCAGTGAGCTGGAATGGTTTGAAATAACCTCTAATAATCGAGTTTTTTGTAAAAATATTGGCTGGTGTGGTAATTTAAAATAAAAAAAAACAGTCAAAGATAGTAGTAATAAAAAATTTCTTCCAAACTGCATCAAAAAATATAAAACTTTTTCGAGGGACCAAAGATAATGCCGATTTTCACGAATTTTTTTTGTTTAACTTGCTTTATATTATGTTTACTTAAATTAAAATAACATCATTATTTCTAATGCGATTCTCGTTTATATGATACCGTTGGAAAGATTTTGATCAGAATGACTTAAATCGATACACATTAAAACAAAAATATAAATTATAAAATAAACAACTACTGAAAAAATATTGTAAGAAATTAAAAAAAAAAGTAAAAGCGATGAAGCTATTTGAATATGCATGAAAAACAGCATTATCTTTAATCTGATTGAAAGCATTTACAATTTTTTAAGCAAACTGGAAGAGCTTTTACTGGCTAATAATTTCTGACAGTTTATTTTTTTACAACTATAATACAAGCCATATTGTTACAAAAAATCGAATTTTAGGGGTTATTTCAAACCTTTCCACCTCACTGATGGCTATCGCTAGAGTCAAAATATTTGGGGAATCATCATAACATAAACCAAGGATTATTTTGAGCATTTGTGCCGAACAATTTTTTTTCTATGGAGCTGAGGCGCCTTAATATATAGTAACCAATCATACTATGGTTTGTAAAAAATAGTTCAAAAAACTTTCTACACGCAGAGAAAAAACATAGTTGCAACAACCATGTTTTAAGAGGATCATAGTATGATTCGGATTATGATTGTTGCCAACATTTTCTTAAAAATATATTTTCTTTGATCATGATAAAATGATTACAACAACTATATTTAGAAAAGGAACTTTTTTGTAGGAAACAAAATATTACGAATATTGAAACAATCGTTATTCTCTTATTGGATCGAAAATAGAATGATTGCAACAACTATATTATGAATTTATTTTTACGATCCAGAATATTATTGAAACAATAATTTTATTTTTTTATTTTTATGCACTCCAATTTCCACAGCTATTAATTAAGATATCTCCAGAGGTTTTCCATTGTCTGGGCTGAAGAGAAATATTAATTCAATTGAAACATCTTTTTGATACAATTTTCTGTCCGAGCTGGGGGTTAAACAGCGGCTTTTTTGCTTACGAGCCACGCACACTACCAGTAGGCCACAGCCTCTACTACCATAGTCGCCTGACCAATGCCATTCATAAACATAGTACATTAAGTGCATGGTCACAAAAATAGCAATATTTATGATAAACAAAATATCGTCAGAATTGCGAAATATATTTACGGTAAATAGAAATATGTTTGCTACAATAAATGTCGAAAATGTCACTTTTCCGCGTGCTGCTTTTAGGATAAGGCGATTTAAAACAAAACACAATAATTGAACAGTTGGCAAACGAAATGGCACATAGCCAGGAATCGATAAAACTTAATGTGTCTGAGAGAAGTGAAAGTTTTGCCTGCAAACTTTTCAGACACAATAAATTCTTTCGATTTTTGGTTATGTTCTGCTTCGTTTGCCAACAATCAAAGAATAGTTCAGGCAAACATTCAAAATTTTAATATGATTGTCTCTATAATACAGTAAGACAAAATCAAATATTTTTGAGTACAAATGAGAAATGTTAACAGAATATGAAAGTAGGCTTAAAATAAAGAAATACGTGTCTCGGTGTTTTGCTGTAGCACGTCAGAATTTTGAGAAAATCGATTTTTAAGCTTCGAAGGACCGTGGAGGTTCACTTGTAATGTAATACTATTATAAAAATTTCTATAAAAACAGAATGGGTGAACCGATTTTAATGCTTGAGCCAGTTTTGAAAAGTGAATTAAATTTGGATTTTTTCTTATTAGAAAAAAATTTTTGTCTACGCTAGATGGCGCTTTAATTTTCATGTAAAGTTAAAAAATAACCAAAAATGTACGAAGTTCGTTAAAAATACAATGTTGTTAATTTTTAACACAAAATAATAGTTAAGATTTCATATTGATTTTTGTATTTTAACATTAAATTTACATTAAATTGCATTACATTAAATTTTTGGTTATTTTCTTACTTTACATGAAAATTAAAGTGCCATCTAACGTAGAAAAAAATTGTTTTTTTAGTAAGAAAAAATCCAAATTTAATTCACTTTTCAAAACTGGCTCAAGCATTAAAATCGGTTCACCCATTCTGTTTTTATAGAAATTTTTATAATAGTATTATATTACAAGTAAACCTCCACGGTTCTTCAAAGCTTAAAAATCGATTTTCTCAAAACTCTGACGTGCTACAGCAAAACACCGAGACACGTATTTCTTTATTTTAAGCCTACTTTCATATTCTGTTAACATTTCTCATGTGTGCCAACCACTGTCGTACTCTGTAATAATATTCACACTTATCATGATTGACAGAACTACAATATTTTTGTTGCAACAAATAGTTGAGGCAATCATAGTATGTTGACGATTTCAATGATGTTATGATTTCAATAATGACTTTATTAATGCAAAATTTTGTGTTTGCAGAAATAGTACAATGATTTTAGTAAAAAAATTAGTATTGCAGTAGTCATGTCTCAACCATTTCTTTTCTCTGCGTGTACCCCAGACAAAATATTCGACAGGAAAACGGCATTATATCAGCATAATTGTGGCAAATGAGCAGAGTTCTGGCAGTATGTTGAAATGTGGTGTCGGCCAGTTTACTTTTTATCAAAAAAGGCTGCCAGAAAGAAGCAGCATGAAGGCATGGAAAAGTCAGTAGAAGGCAGTGTGTCGAAATTCGGCATTGTATTGGACGGCAACTGAAATGTTCAAGCAGCTCAAACATTTTTGTTTTTTCAGCAGCAGCCTTCCTACGCACTATAACGGCAGGCATATGAACTCTGTTGAATAAAATCATTATTTTGGCATTGAACTGATATATTTAGGCAGGCTTAAAAGTTTTGTTTTCTACAGAACAGAATGCTTTCGCCCTATACTGGCAAGCACATGAACTCTGTTAAAAATAAGCATTGTATTGGCATCCAATTGAAATGGTATAGCAGCTTAAAAATGTTTTGCTAGACAACAGAATTATCTCGTCTTATACTGGAAGACGCGTTTATTCTGTCTAACTCTTCTGAGCTCTAACTTTTTACTGGCTATAACTTGAAATTTTGAAAACCTTTTCACATGTAACATGTGAACTTGACAGTTTTTTTTTTGCAGGTCCGTAACAGTTGTTGCAATGCGCCGTACACATATCGGAATTTATTTTTATGAAATATTTTTTAAAGACATAAGAGGAGATGGGCGTTTCAGGGCATATGGATGGAATCAATCAATTCCAACAAACTGCTTAATGCAGAACTGCTAAATTTGTGTCGTAAAACGTATGCTAGAATTGAGGTAAAGGCTTCTGATGTTGATACCGGAGATCCTAGAACAAATCGATCTTTTCCAGCAATCGGATTTCACTATCCTCGTCTGATTTACAATTTTTTGGTTTTGGGAAGGACCAGCGACCAGCGAATTCATCATCTTAAATAAAAACTTTAACTGATTATACGGTACAAACATTTCTTTACCAAATTTCGTTTAGTAAATCTGCTTATATTTTGTGTGTTGGATTTTGTTTTTATAGAGCAATAATTTTAAAACTCACCATTCGTTTCAATAAAACTGTTCCCACACACTCTGGTATTGTTGGTGGCAATGCTTTTATACCCACAGGAGTGGATTCCCTTATTTGTTTGGGTTTGCTTACACCTGATATATTAAAGATAAACTTTTTTTAAAAAAAAACTTAGAAATTTACGTTTGAAAAATCTCACTCAAAATTGTATGTCACAACATCAAAGCCGTGCAAAATGTAGGTGAAAGGAAAAAATCGACCAAGGCAAGGACCAAAAACTGTTAGTTAAATAAAATAAACTCAAGTATATAGAAGATTTTTATTTGGAATTTTTAAATTATGAAACAAAGATACCAATATTTTGCAATTCAATACGATGTTAATGCCCAATCCAATTGCCTGCCACTACCTGCATGTAAGTTAACACACGCATCCGCTCTAATTGTAATTCGAGTACGGTACGTGACGTTTTCGCGATTCTGTCGCGCATAACGTTCCCACACTGACAAACGCTGAGTTAGCACCAAACAACAACATCAACAGCGGAGTCAAAGCAATAGCAGCAATAACAACAACAACAACAACAATAGCACACAGTGCAGCGACTACAATAATGGCAATCACAACAACAATAATAGCGACGACAATAACAATAGCATAGCGACGATGTCAGCAACAGCGGGAAGAGCAAAGCAATAGTAAAAATAAGCTAAAATAACAAGCAGTAGTTTTTGGGTATTTTAAGTTCAATTTATTTCTTGTATTAGTTAGTCTTACTCGACGTTATAAAAGAGAAACACCGGCACATAGTGCCGATAATAAAGAATTTGTTTTTAAAAAAATCAAAATCATTACATTCATTTTAACTTGTATTCTGCTCTGTACATTCCCTGCCAAGTTGCTTCCACTGAACGCCACTTGCATGCTCTCTTATACATTTTTGAGCCTCTGTTAGCCAGTCTGCTGTTCTGTACAGTGGCAGTCAACTGGCTGGTTTTGGTACAATTCCCGCCCTGCCCTGCCAAAATTGGGTCAAAATAATTTCATTTATATTCCAATAAACAGACTACCTGTCTACCGTTTTAAGTTCATTTTCCGGCCAAAAATTTTGTCTGGGGGTAACGAAACAATTATGAATATATAGCAGCATTATTCTAGATAATACTAAAATAAAAAATATTTTGTTCGTAGCTAGAAAAGTCAAAATTAAAAGTAAACAACATAACGGACCAGCGTAATGCGTAATGCTTCTATCTATTATTCTTGGGTTCTTACCATGATAAAATAATCTACACTGCGTTCATAAACTATAGCGTAATTTATGTATTTTAAGAAAATGTTGTGGCGAACACATCACCATTCTAACACATCACCACCATCTAGTGTGGCGAACACATCACCATTCTTAGGTATGTAACAAAAGAAGCGAAAGCAACATTTTTTAAATGTAACGACCACACTTTCTTTCTGTATTCTTTGCTTAGTTCAATATGTTTTTATTTCAATTTCAAAGTTGAACTCATGCGTGCTTAACTTTAGTTTTCAATTCATGAAACAATTCTCGTAAAATCATAAAATTAATTTTGTTTTTTATTAATTAGTTGTATGTTTTTGATTAATTAAATAAAAATTTCAAACAAACAACTAAAATAGGATATAGCATGTTGGATATTGCACCTCTGACTCTTGTATTGAGAAATTTTGTGCTTAAATATGTTCTCTTTAAACTGACATTATCAAATGTTAAACTCACTTGACTCTCTTATCGGTTTAACCTTGCATCCTTATGATGCTTGAAGAGGCGTGGCATAAGCTTCAATTTTTGCCTGAAAATTTGTTTGGAGCGCTTCAGCATATTCCAAATCGTTGTTTTGCACACTTTTGTTGGAACACAAGTTGCAGGTTGGATACAGCCCTGATTACTTTTGCTCGCTTTTTTAATATTGTTCGCTGCTCTCGCTCTGATAGTTTAAATTTTCGGGTTCCAGACTTAGTTTTTCCGTGCTTTTCAATATTTGATACTAAAGTGTAAAGTACTTTTCTGCTACGTCATATTTGGTCAACGAATTTGGCAAATTGATGCACCTTTTTCATTTAATCCAATAATTTGATCTTTCGCAAATTCATCCAAAACCTTTAAATGAACGATTTTTAGGCCGAAAAACTGCAATGTTAGAGATATTGATAACGGTTTGTGGAGAGAGTCAAGTGAGTTTAACTCTTGATAATGTCAGTTAAAAGAGAACATATTTAAGCACAAAATTTTCCAGTATAAAAGTCAGAGATTCTATATCCAACATGCTACAACACGTTTTCTTAAAATACATAAATTAAGCTTAGTGCTTAATGAACGCAGTATATTAGGTAGCCTAGACAACTACCTATTTTCTCACAAGCTGTGGTCATCGAATGTAAAACAAAAAAAAACAAAAAAAAATTTTGATACAAAACATTTTTGCACGTTATCTTTTTGATTTTCTTTTGTTTGACGCTCGATGACCGCAGCTAGAACAGCCGCTATTACTTGTATTAATAGACTATGAAAAGTAAGCAAACAGAGAGCATTGCAATAAGTCCCTATGTGTGAAAGACGAAATGCTCAGTGCACTTATGCAGGACAGGATTAGTTCATCAATTATGCATTAGTATAAATATAAGTATGTATCAGGAAATATTTTAAATTGCTACTCATTCAAGCACCAGGGTTTTCCAGAAGTATCCATGACTTCAAATATACTATACAAATTGCAAATCAGCTGATCTTAATTTTGGAACAAAGAAGTTCTCCTACATCTTTATGGTTAGCCGGTGTTCAGTGAAAAATCTGGTTTGCGTGACAATTGTTAAGAGGAAAACGCGTTTTATAATCATAGTTTTATTATATGATTGCGAAGGATTTTTGTTTTTTTTGAGTTACTTAGAATGTTGTTATTGTAGTTCAAAGTCAAATACAGAGATAGAAGTCCTGGACAAAATTTTAATACGAGAAAAGTTTTGCAAATATGTTTTTTACAAGTTGACTGAATTTAATTTTAAGAAAAACAATGCATCTTTTACAAAATCATAATAAATACATAATTTTAGATAATGCGCCAACTTGTGTTCGCAATCATTTCTTAGCTATCACAATATGACTTTTTCGTTGCTGGGACTGACATGTGTTAAAAAAAATATATATAATTTGTAGAAAAATAATAATTTTTTTGTGGCATAAGGGAAAATTCCTGAAAGCTTGTGTTAAAAAAGGGGGCAAATAACTGTGTTAAAAAACAGGGGATCAATAGTTATATCGTTTACCATAGTCTCTTCAATGAATTTTAAGTTATGCTCTTTATCAAAAATATTAACAAAGCGAGCTACTTTTTAAACAGATAACTTTTTGTATTAAGATAATATTTCTTCAGCCATTACTTTATTAAATATCAGAACGTTACACTCAAGTAAATGCAATTAAGTTTGCTGCTCTCCCTAATAGTTTACATTAAGATCATGATCAACACTTCTCTCCAGACATGGCAAAACTAGACAAGGTAGTGTTAGGGCAGAGAGCCGGTGACCGAAACTGTTAAAACGAAGTTGAGAACTCATACAAAATCTGCAACCAATGAGAAAGCAACGAGAAAGCAAGAATTGGCAAAAATAGCAAAATGGCTGAGTTTGACAGTTATGGTCACTAAGAAAGAAAGCACATTCAGCCCTAACACTACCTTGTCTAATTCTGCCATGTCTGCAGACAATGGCAAACATCAGAGAGTAAAAATAGAAATCCAAAACTTCTTGAGATCATTTGGTGCTCAGAGTCAGAGCTGCCAGATATGGCGATATCTCGCCAAACTGGCGGTTTGAGCGAACACTTTGACGAGAAGATTTTTGATTTGGCGAGTTGACGAAAAAGTGGCGGTTTCAGCATTTTTTTTTTGCGATATTTTGGCGAGATTCCCTAAAAAGAAGATCAAAAGCTTTTTTCGTTATACAACACTTTTTATACAGCAAAAATGTTTCCCATATCTGACATTTAATTCGACGAGCAACAGTGCTACCACAACATAAAACACAAAATCACTTTCCACAGCTAAAATTGCTTAAACTTGTTTATTTTGAGCGCTTAAATGCTAAAAAATAAGGAAGGAAGGAAGTAAGGATGGAACAAGAAGATATTGAATAGACTGGGAAAATGCAAGCTGTGCTTTTATTTGAATAATTTGAATATGCTGCGAAAGTTTTGAGCCTACGAAGGATATGTGTAAATGCTTTAACTCTAAAATTATGTACCCAAAACTAGAAGATTATGAACTTCAATTCAATGAAAAATTGGAAGTATATAATGATATGCTTACAATTTGTTAAAAACCAGAAATATTTTTTGGATTTGGTATTCTCAATCAGCACGATTCTGAATAATTTTTCTCGGGGAATCGGAAAAGGAAGATTTCATATTTAAGATAAAGTTCAAGAACATTTTGGAAATTTTTTAATGCAAAGTTGTTCATCAACCATCAATATTCATGAATGTAAAAAAAAGTGATGTCTTTATCTGGTATCTTAAAAATAAAAACTCCTTTTTTGATTCCCCGGAAAAAAGTAAAAGAGCTGTATCCGTGGTTTTCACCCATTACTCTATTGTTTCTTTTTATCGTTTTTTTAAATTTTATGAAATACATTCTAGTCGTGGATCTTGGTTTAGTTTTTATACGATTTTTGATGTTCACACCTTACTAAAAATATTATATATTTGAAAACATCAAATAAAAGCTTTAAGCTGGAGTTTTTGTAAATATGTACAAATAAATTAAATAAATTTATGAAGTTTAGTAAATATTATGGTTTTATTTATTTTTTAAAATATAAGAAAACATTTTTTGGCGTTTTTTGGCGGTTTAGTTACCGACAAATGGCGAATAGGAGTATCAAAGAAGTGGCAGCTCTGTTCATAGTCGACATAACACAGTGTCTGCAATATTTTATCGCATGCAAACTATCAAATTGAATTTCATGAGCAATATCGCAAGTGCAGACTGCTCATATTATCAAATTGCTCATATCATAAAATCTATCTCTTGACATATTTCTTAAGATATATTTCATGAGATGAGCTGTCACTTTTCAGTAAAATATGTAAGTGTGTGCATTTTTACCCTTAAAGTAGCTGACAGTTTACAAATGTAAGCTTTCCGACATTGAAGCGTTTTTTTCATATTCAAATTATCCAAATTTCTTGAAATTCATAAGAGAACTACAAGTTCATATCTAAATCGAATAAAAGAAGATAGAAGTTAAAAATTTTTTTTTGTGCCTCATATTACCAGTTTTTCAAGAATATCTGCTAAACGGCTGATTGGTTTACATTTGTTAACATATGTACAATGTATAGAGAGAGATACGTATAAAGTAGCAAAACTCATTTTTTTTAATTAAAATTTTATTTGATATTTGAATAAATTAGAATATTCAAGCATGTGCTGCAATTTATAAAAAACAACTGACCGAATGAAAAATAGCGTAACAGCGTATCCTGATTTCTGTCACATTCAATTTCGTACGAAAGTGAAATTCAGGTCATGACTGATTGTATTAGATTTATTATAAATTGGATGAAAGTTTTAAAAATTTATTTGCTTTCCGGGCACTTTGTAATCGTGACTCAGTGCGTATCACACACCTTCTTTGCGCAAAGAGAGCAACATTTTCGGGTAACGCGTTGTCTTTTCTCTATTGCGCAAAACACGCACTTTCCTTTGAACTGCATTCGCTTGCAATTGTTGCGGTGGCTGATCCCATTGAAGGCTCGTAGTGCCAGCATCGCATTACAAACATAAAGCAAACGATTGACTTGGTTAATATGTGCTCAACGCCTGATGTTCGGAGTGCCGTTCGCCAATGAAATAAGGAAGCTGCGACGAAAATTACTGGTCCCATGCGTTTCAGAATACAGCACGTATGCAACCAATGCCGCCAAATCCACCATGTTGAAAAACAAAGGTAATGGCTACCAACGCGTTTTCCGCTTGCACGTTACACGAATGCATTGAGGACAAAACATGGTCCATTTTTTTGGCTTTGGGCAGTAAGAGACCAATGTGACGTCTTGGCGAAAGGCGAACAAAGGCGAATTCGGTTACTTTTCTGTCACGTGTCTAATGCATTTCCTGGGGAATACAGCGTTTGTTCTTGCGCATTAACTATTTGTCCACCAACTGATGAGTCAAATCCAATCCGGTAAGAAAATTATCCATAGTGATGTTTCGACCAGAGTTCCAATATTGTTTGACGAGTGCTTACACTACATAAGTTCCAATATTAGCATCGGTTGACCAGGCTGACGTTCATAGTATATGTCGCCTCTTAGTGGATAGTGAACTGTGTTGCGCATAACCAACGTTGCCATATTCACATTTTTAAATGTAAATTACAGTTTTTTAAACAGGTTTATAGTTTTTAAAATGACTTGTAGTACAAACAACAGTTTTTTAATATTTTAGATTTGAGAGTATAAATTTAATTTTTTTTTGTATTTTTTCGCGTGAATTTTAATTTTATTGTAAAAAATCTGACAACGTTGCGAATAACGGCATGCTTCGGTAAGCTTCGGTAAGCGTGCAGCTGTTGTCGCGTTGCGATGGAATAAACGTATGCTGCGCACATTGTTCAGCGCAGGCTGCGAATGAGAATTATATATGGGCTTACAAATGTAAACCAGTCCGCCAAAATAGGACACAGTAAGCAGTCAGCTGTTTGAGGGTTAAAAAATTTTCTAAAAGCTTTAAAAAAGTGTAAAAACATAAAATGGAATGACGAATGGAAGAAATTATGACTTTAATAAACCTTTCCAAGCAATTCCAAATTGAAATGTCATGAGATTAAGTGCCCACCTAAATATTATATATTGGATATCATGAAATTCAATTTGACAGTTTGCATGCAATCAAATATTGTCAGTGTAGACACTGCGTAAGGCACGTAGGTTCAGTTCTTGAAAATTTGTGTACAAATGCTTAATAACACTCTCAACACAATTAGCGCTATCGATGGCACTATCGGATTTTTTGTCACTGGTAATAGTATAAAAAAGAAAACAATTGCAAAAAACAAAATGTCTTCCGATAAAGTAAACTTCTTTAATATTTTCCCTTATCCAAAAAGTTTAAAACTGTTACACGTGCCACTTTTCTGAAAATACTGCATCACCGCGGCTTTAAGTTTAATGGGCTCATCAAGGAAAGGGGAAGAACGCTTCAAATGGTCTAAAAGATTGGACGTGTTTCCGCTTGTTTTGCATGGCTTTTGGAATTTAAAACATTTGGACACCTTCTTGCTTTCAACTGAACTCAACTGAAAATTCTAAGCTTTCTAATTAGATTTTCTCGGCTTCTTTATAGTTTGCGTTTCTGTGCGCAAAAAAGTAACCTTACAAGAAGCCCTTGCAGCTTTCAACAAACTTCAAACCAGCAGAATTATTTACATCAGTTACCATCCCACAACAAAGGGGAAACCGTCAGCCAAATCAGTTGAAATTTATCTGTGAAATTAAATCTGCTAAAAACAATTTACCCGCGCTTGTGTTATTTCGCAATGTTTCGTAGAGATGTTTGATGGTCCTACTAAACTATCGATAGTTTTATGTAAAAAACAAAAATTATCAATGAGTATTGATAGTCTTAAAAATATGAAACTATCGATACTCTCAATAGTACCATCGATAGTTTGACACCTCTACTACTTCTTTTTTGTAAGTACAATTTATTAGATATAAACCGAATGTTTATTTATGAAAAACGTATGAAAATTGACTGAGTTATTAAATTTCATATTGACGCTTCTATTATTCATATGTTTATGATTTCATTTAAGGTTGGTGTTTTTTTTTATACCCTTTTTTGGAAATAACGGATATCGTATTATACTCGATCAGATCTACAACCTAGACTATGTCACTTGAAAAGTAAATGCTATTTTTTTTTAGTACTGTGTTAACTATAGTTAAGTAAACATTGTTAAATTAATTTGATTTAAAAATTTTACCAGTTACCAATTTTAATAAATTTTCCTTCACTGATATTATAAAAACTCTTCTCCTATTTGTGTCTTCTCTAAAACAAATGTTATGAATGTCATGAAAAACGGATTTGACAGGTCGGATAGACATGTAGGATATGCTAAAGCAAATACTGCGGCCCGTCCTACATGTAAGATGAAAATAAAAAACTTTTGATTTTTTTTGCCGGCCCATCCTACATGTAGTATGTGCGAACGCACGCTCATCTGACTTCATACATTTTCTCATTCTAAAAAAAATGTCGTGGAGGGAACATGTAAAGAAAATCGTAAACAGAGTGCAAATTTGAATACATAGAAATGGTAGTTGGTTTGCAGACTGTTTTTTGAATGGAGTAAATTAAATTTTATAGAAGTAAACTTCATAAATTATAAAACAGAAAGAAATTGTTTTGCCATTGCACGATGCTATCTTCTTGGACGCTGAAAAATAATGAAGTCCATCCGACATGTAGGAGAGGACGAAAGCTCGAACAGATTTTCCCGTTATTCTGCCGTCCTACATGTAGTATAGTCCGAAACCCCCTATCCCAAGGTTCATTAATAAGGTTGTGGCACTTGAGAGAAATGCACTCTTTTTCCCGCCTTTGCTCGAACTGTCACTGCGCTTTTCTTTGTTTGTAGCATTAATTTTCTTCATTTCTTTTCATCCATTCTGACTCGGTCGAACTGAATTCGCTCTCAAGTGCCACAACCTTATAAATGAGCCTTGCCCTATCCCAAACTCACACGGTGATTGCTGATCATGGCAGAATTAGAGAAGGTATATGCATTTCAGACTGCGCTCTCTTTCTCATAGCCAGAATTGTCAAACTCAAGCATTTTGGTATTCTTGCCTATTTTCGCTTTCCTATCGCATTCTCATCGTTTTCAGATTTTGTATGAGCTGTCAACTTCGTTTTGACAGTTGCGGCAGTCTCCCTCTCCAAAATGCATATACCTTCTCTAATTCTGCCATGTTGCTGATCAAAAACTCTGGACTTGTTGTTGTTGATTTCAATGGGAATCTGTCAAAAGCACTGAGAGCGAGAGCGGATGAACTCATGAATTTGTTCATTTTTTGATTGCTGTACATGGCTGAGTTTAAGTACCTAAATGTACTTTTTTTTTAAGAAACGTAGTACATTTTACAATAAAGTAATGGAAAAATCGAAACCATTATTCTTAACAAGTGCATTTTAGAAGTAAACAAAGAAAAAAGCCGACAAGATAGTGTGTTTTTGAAAACAAGAAATAGGTGAGCACATGGCAAAATTAGACAAGGTAGTGTTAGGGCGGAGAGCTGGCGATCGAAACTGTCAAAACGAAGTTGACATTTCATATAAAATCTGCAACCAATGAGAATGCAATATGAAAGCAATACAAAAATACCAAAATGGCTGAGTTCGGCAGTTCTGGTCACTAAAAAAGAGAACACATTCAGCCCTAACACTACATTGTCTAGTTCTACTATGGGTAAGCATTAATATTAAGTTGTAATACTTTTAGTTTGAAATTTAAATGTATTTATAAATGTATCATAGATTTTTTTCAGATAAGATTATTATGGTGGCTTACTCAAGAGTTGAAGAGGAGTTGCTTATATCTTTGTTGGAAGCAAAGCGCGAGCTGTGGGATGTGTGTGATCCAAGCTACCAGAATAGAAGTAAGAAGGAGAGTGCTCTAAATTCAATTTTAGATGATATGAAAGCTTCTCTTCCGAACACCAAGCTTAACTCTATGAAATATGCTCGGAGCAAAATTCAGAGCTTGCGAAATTAGTACCCCAAAGAATTGCGGCAGATTGAAAGCAGCAAACGGTCCGGTGTTGGTGCTGACGACTTTAGAAAGGAAAGTCTATTGCACTCTAAAAAGATTTTGTTGAAATTTACTACAATACTTGTAGGCAACAGTTTTGCTGCTGTTTCTGTATTAAATTAACACACCTATTAAAATTCAACATGTGTTTAACTTTTAACATTGTAGTAAAATTCAGCACTATTGATGTTATAGTAAAATTAAACATGACTGCATTATTTCATTTCAGCAAGTATAGTTACGTTTTTAGCATTGAAATCATGCTTAAAAACGTGGCAATATTTATATGTCGGTATGGTTTGATCCAATATACTCTTACTGAACAATTGAAAAAGGCATTTTTGTTATTTGACAATTTTTTTTTAATATATGATGACGTGAGAAATTGCATTTCATAAAAGTTCTAAGTAAAGAACATGCATTTTGGAAATAAGGGCTAAACTCATTAAATTTTTCTTCTTTATGCACTAATAAATAAATTTTTTCACATATTTTTACTAATACATATAGCTTGACTTGACTTTTTAACAGACTGAAAATATTTGTGCTTAACATAATTAATTTTAATAAAAACAACAGCACCCAAAACAAAAGTCCTTACGCGATTATAAGCAAACTGGAATGAAAAATAAATGTATGCATGCACGACTGTTACCGTTGTTGAAAGTTAAACAATCGCTGCATTTTAAAAGAGTTAATGTACTAGTATAAATTTTTACTATCGATATTGTGGCAAAATCCAACTTCTGATGTTTAATTTTACTGAAATTTATGCTAAATTTAAAAATTATTAGATTGCTTCAAAAATTGATTTATATTGATATTTTTATTGAAGCAAAGTAAAACAACATGTGTTTAATTTTACTTTAATTTACGTTTTAATTGAAAACATAAAATATTACTTTAAAAGTTGTGGGAAAATTATAATTCTATTGAGTTTTCAACAAATTATTACTACTATAATAGTTGTAAACTTACACTTATTTTTTAGAGTGTGTTTTTTGACCAGATGGATTTCCTTAAACCATTTGTAGAGATTAGACAAGGCAGATCCAATCTGGTAAATCCCCCTCCCCTCCAATAAATGTACCATTGTAAGTGTTGCACTGAATTATTATACATCTTTTTACGAACTTCTTACTTTTTTTAGAACGAGTACCATTTGTACGAGCAGGAGGGTGAAGAATTCAATACTTTTTTGAATGAGTGTGCTTGTGAGAGTTATTGCTTTATTTTGGTTAGCTATAATGGATTCAAAATAAGTTTTGCAAAATATGAATAAGCGAGGAAGGTGGGCTGAATTCCTACACGTCTTTATATCAGTGTGTTTTTCTTTGAATTGGTGCTTAGTAGATTCGCCAATGTATGTTTTGGTTGTGGGATGCATACTATGGGAACAGTAGAATCATAAAGTTTTTTGTTTTTAACTAATCGTTCATATTTAGTATTCAGTTTTGATGTACTCCTGGTCAAAATTAAATTCTTTGAAGGAATTATCGATTGACTATCGAGTTATCGATTTTTACCTTCATTTCAACATGCCGTACAAGGTAAAATCCAAGACTGTTAATTTGGCTCACTTTCATTCAAAAATGTGCGCGCTCAACTTTAAAAATTAGAAGTACATCAAAAATGGAAAAAAATTTAACATTTTATACACCGAACGAAAGGTCATGATTTCACTTTGAATATATTTTAGTTGTGTTTCCTCTTCATAACATAATTTTTAAAGAAAATAACGGTTAATGCAAATAAAAAATGTTAACATGCACAAAGACCGCCTGTAGTGGCCGGGTTAAAAATATTTTATCTTTAAGATATTTAAATTGACATGCGATTGGTAACCGGATCATACAGATCGGTTAAACATTGACAAGGATATAGCTGAATTTCCATAAAGACTTTGTAAAGTGAAATATTTTTAAAAATCTATTATTACCTAGAAAACCGTAATCTCTCTAAATCTTTTGTAACTACCTTCAAATAAAGATTTCTCATGTTATTCCATATTGCTGCACAAACTTTGGGAATACACTCCGCTAAATATGCCTGCGAAAGTCTTGTTTGAAATTCCAAACTTCTATACGACTCTCCTGTATACGACCTCAACGTTGTCCCAAGCTGTTCTTTTGGACTTTCGGCTTTCCTCATGTTTGTGTCTTTTCTTTTTATATCGTTTTCAACAAGTTGAAGAACACTATTAAATTGCTCGTCTGTCATCCTTAAATAGTTTCGAAGTGCTTGAGGGTCTTCTTCGCGCAAATCCGACGTCAGCTGCGTGAAGGAACCTTTGCAGGATCGCCTCTGGTGCCAATTTTTTGTCCAGCATTTTCGTCTATTCGTTTCTCTTAGTTTGAGAACCTTGCGCAATAACCCTGCAAATCCCTGCAAAACTCTTCTATGGTTGTTGTTCATAAAGATTATTTTCGCCGCATATTGTTTAGCCAAGTTTGATAACTCTAAAGCCATTTCTTCCCAATTAAGTTCTCTACCATCCATTTTACTTGTGCAACTTTATGTAAAAACTTTAATCTGTGTGATATTGAGTAGTGATGTACAGTGACGAATCAATCGATCGATGTTTAATTTCTGCGTAACAGTTTAAATTAAAGGTCTGCAGCGAACCATCCATTCTACTTGTACAAACAGATATAACAAGTAAAAACCTGATAATATTGTTACAAATACAACAAAGAGTAGAACTGAACATATGCGTATATGCTTTGGAATGAGCAGAGAGCTTATCATCTCTTTCTCTGGCTCTCATTGTAGTGTAAGCTTTTTTTCTCTTTATCTGTTATACTAAGTGGAGTATCTGTTTTAACTCTTTTTTAAATGGATATATCCATTCAATATGGATATTCCAGATCGTTCTCTTTGTATTGATGTT
Source organism: Dichetophora obliterata (assembly GCA_963920525.1). Taxonomy (NCBI): domain Eukaryota; kingdom Metazoa; phylum Arthropoda; class Insecta; order Diptera; family Sciomyzidae; genus Dichetophora; species Dichetophora obliterata. The sequence continues at coordinate 153,808,387 of OY986435.1, read as the reverse complement.
GTGTTTTTCTATTTCTATTCTACTAAAAGAAAGTAATGGTGAGTGTCTTTCTGTGAATGGACGTATTTCGTATTTGTGGCAAATTTAAAACATAAAAAAGTGATTTCTTAAATTTGATAATTAATAATAGAAGAAAAACAAAAATGTCTGATGTAAGTAAACATAAAATTATAAAATGAGCATCCAATTGTATGTGCAATAATACTGCGACAATTTTGATTTTTGTTTTTGTATCGGAGATACCGCTGCTTGTTTCTAGATTATGATATTTCCCAGAACACGATCTCATAATCAGTTTTGCCGTAGAACGTCTCAATTGTTTCTAATTGATCAATTCATTTTGCAGATTGCTGGGCCATTTAGAATTTTTATTATATTGGGGGTTGGAATTAGTTTTAAAGGTTTTCTAAGAGATGGCGTACTATCAATAGATCGCATCGGGCACACCTGTGACTATATTCATTTCAAAGCACATTGTGTAAGCTTCATTTTTTAGTATGCGTCATTCCACTGAAGTGTAAATAACATATATTTTTTTCTCTGTGAACATGTCGACTTTCGTTCCAACAAAACGCAATTTGCGGGAAGGTTTACTTTTGTGCTTCCATTTGAAGAAAAAGCGGTTGAAGCACAACGCACGCTTACTGAGGCTTACGGGGACTATGCTCCATCGATTTCTACTTGTGAGTACTGGTTCCGTCGGTTTAAAAGTGGTGATTTTGATACGGAAGACAAAGAGCGTCCGGGCCAGCCGAAAAAGTTTGAAGATGAGGAATTGGAGGCTTTGCTCGATGAAGACCCGTGTCAAACCCTTCAAGAATTGTCAGAATCATTGGGAGTCGACTTATCAACGGTCGGCAAACGCTTGAAGTCCATGGGAATGATTCAAAAGCAAGGAAATTGGGTGCCGTACCAGTTGAAGCCGAGAGACGTTGAACGGCGATTTTGCATGTGCGAACAACTGCTTCAACGGCATAAAAGGAAGAGTTTTTTGCATCGTATTGTCACTGGCGATGAAAAGTGGATCCATTACGATAATCCTAAGCGAAAAAAATCGTGGGGACCACCCGGCCATGCATCAACATCGAGGGCCAAGCCGAATATTCATGGCGCCAAGCTTATGCTGTTTGGTAGGATCAGAAGGGTGTCGTGTACTATGAGCTGCTAAAACCTAACGAAACCATCACTGGGGAACGCTACCAACAACAATTGATGCAATTGAGCCGAGCATTAAAGGTTAAACGGCCGGAATATGCCAAAAGACACGACAAAGTGGTTTTTCAACATGACAACGCACGGCCACATGTTGCAAGAACCGTCAAGGAAACGTTGGAGGCGCTGAATTGGGATGTGCTACCCCACCCGCCTTATAGCCCAGACATAGCCCCTTCCGACTACCACCTATTCAGATCGATGACGCATGGCTTGGCTGAGCAGCGCTTCACTTCTTACGAGGATACCAAAAAATGGGTCGATTCGTGGATTGCCTCAAAAGACGAGTCGTTCTTCCGGCGCGGAATCCATATGCTGCCAGAAAGATGGGAAAATGTTGTAGCTAACGATGGACAATACTTTGAATAATAAACATTGTACCGTTGTTTCTAAATAAATGCTCAAAAACCGAAAAAAAAAACCTTTAAAATTAATTCCAACCCCCAATAATATAAAATGAGAAAGAAAAACGAAGAAGCTTGTAAAGGATTCAGTTTCCCAATAAAAATGTATGGAGAATAAGATGTAGGTATTCCCAATACCTCCTGATGGCAAAACAAAGCTGAATAAGAATACCTAGTTTTAATAAAAATGCTTAAAAAAATTGTATTCCATATGAAAATTATAGTGCGTCGAAAATCGGACTAAATTTTTTAAATATTATTAAAAAACTCCTTTCAATTGGCGAACCAATTTTGGTGTCCCCGAATTGCATTTATGTGCATTTTTGAGCAACTTTTGAGCTGGAGACCCACTAGAGGTGTTGATTTAAAAAGAAAATCAACCTTATCAATAAATTCTTTGAATATAAAAACATAGAACTGCAAATTATCATCCCATTTGAGAAAAACTCTAACTAGATTTTCCAGTTTTTTTCAAAGAGAAGCTACTTGTTATTTAATTTTAATTATATTTTTGTTTTTGAACTTTGGGAATACCTCCATCATATTCTCCATACATTTTTATTGTGCAAATGAATCCTTTATAAGCTTCTTAATAATTTAATCTTTCTCATTTTAAATTATAATAAAAGTTCTAAATGGCCCCACAATCTGCAGTATGAATTGACCAATTAAAAACAATTGAGATGTTCTACGACAAAGCTGAGTATGAGGTCGTGTTATTAACTGTGTAATTAATTGTGCTTTTTAATGATTATTTTATTTTTTAAAATATAAAAGGAAAATGCAAGTACGAGTAGTTCGAATAACATTGAAAGCAATGAGGAAGTGAAAAGGAAAATAAATAATGGCGAGTACAAAATATCGGACAAAACAGGACGAAGTGAGGTTTGGGATTTTTTTGGACCGTTAATAAATGATAAAGGTGAAGAGACATTTACTCATTTAGTAGGATGCACAACATGCAAAAATGTTTATAAGTATTCAAAAAATGGAACACCGAAGTTGACTAAGCATAAGTGCTTTGTAATGGCAAAAAAAGGAATTAACCCCACATACGTTGAAGTCAGCCAAGAACAAAAGAAAGTTTCTCGCCCATATTCTATTGTGAAAGACGATGGCTTACAAAAATATACAAAGTTCATACTATCTCTTGGTGTAAAGTGCGGTAAATATATAAATATTGGATCTTTAATACCCCATCCTACAACTTGATATCGAAATGTTGAAAAAATATATACTATCCATTTTAATAAATTGAAGAAGGAAATAGAGGAAGTTAAAGATGTTGGGTATGGATTAACTTCCGATATATGGACGGACAACTTTGTTAAGATCTCGTATGTTTCCTTAACCATCCACTACATATTGAATGGAGAGTTGAAGAGCAAATTGTTAGGTCTAAAGTCACTGAAGGGGCTGTCCAATACAAGTATATAATTCTTTATTTTACATGATAACCTTGTGCTACAGCTATAGTATTCTAAAATCAGTAGTTTTAGTCTTCAAAACATATATGTACGTTTTAAAAAAATTTTAATAAGCTAATACTAATACTAAAACTAATACTACCTTAAAAAGTTAAAGTCCAGAATTTATAAAATCAACATCAAAAATTTGTATATGGTTTTGCTTTCATTGATTAAAAGTTTAAGGTAGAAATTAACTGGCAAAATAGTTTTCCAAAATGTGTTTTTACAAGGTTCTATAGCCAAGTGAATTTTTACAATTTTTTATTTTAATTCATACTTTCGAACAATTTGATCGATTTGAAATTTTTAAAAAATTTATTGTAATTTATTTATTTTTCAATTTATTTATTTTTATTTCTTGAAAGTGATGTACCTATACATTTTCTTCATCTAGGTTTTAATATTAGGAATAAAATCGAATGTTTGCTGAATGAATTTGACTGCTCACTAAAGGACAAAACTATTATTGTTACTAATAGAGGAGCAAACATGAAAGCATCACTTATTCAATACCAAAACATATTCTGTGTAAATCATTTGATTAACAAACAATTGAAAAATCTATAAAAAACTCACCACAAATTAAAGATATAGTAAGTTCATGCTCAAAGTTAGTGAAATATTTTAAAAAGTCAGGTGAAAATTGTGGTTTGATGACAACATTAAAAAGTGTTTGCCCTACTAGGTGGAAAACCCAATATTATACACTGCTATCAATATACAAAAATTTTTCTGATGTTCAAAATGTACTGGTAGAAAAGAAGATGACAGAACAATATAAAATAATAAAAGAATATTATTTAGAGCAAATTATTGATGTATTAAGACCATTTGAAGAAGCATCCAAAAAACTGGAAGGCGATTCAAATGCAACAATACATTTAGCTCATCCTTATGTGCATCATTTAAAGACTAAATGTATTGCAGTTGATGGAGAACTAGATTTTATTATTGAATTCAAGGGCACTTTATTAGAAACTCTAAAATTAGTTGTGAAAAACAACATAACTATCTACCATAAAATAGCTATATTTTTATTTCCACCAGCAAACCAACTATCACAATTTAGCTCTGATGAAAGAGAAACAGTAATAACCCAGCAGCGGATTTGCCAGTGGCTACCATAGAACTAATACAGAATAAATTCCTTACCTGGTAATTTTCAAAAGTAATGCCTCTGCATATAGCAGAAGTAATTAACTCATACCTCATTACCTGTAATGTAGCATACAAGGAAAAGTAATGCAGTGATTTTTATAACTTAATACAAGTAGTACGTTACTCCATAAATTCTAGGTAATGCTGAAGGGAGGCGATCACTTACCTCCTGTCTCATTCAATGTTAAATGTAAGGCCTTTTATGCATATTAAGGTAATATAGTCGGAAGTAGTGGTCATTACAAGGTAATTGATGCTTCATATATTCGGAATATATTCCATCCGCTACTGGGAAATAAATGCAAAGTGTTAATGATGCCATATGTAGACGACACACCTAAACCGACTGAACCCGCAGAAACCCAAAAATCATCTGGAATTTTTCATTTGTTCCAGTCGTATGCTCGACAGATCGATATTTCTCAAGACAATTCTATAGAAAATGAAATCACAAAATATCAAAATACTTCTGTCCCTCTCCATGACGATTTTAATGTTTTAAATTGGTGGTGTATCCGCCAAAACGAATACCCATTGTTATACAAGCTATGTTGTCTTATATTGGCAGTTCCCGCAAGCAGTGCCCCCTCTGAGAGGATATTTTCAAAAGCTCGTAATTTAATAACTGATAAGCGCTCCCAAATTGGAGTTAATCAAAAATCATTTAATCATATCATGTTTATTAATGTAAATGTAAAAAACTACTGAATAACTTTATTTTGTTTAAAAAAAAATGTATATACACGCTCAGAAATCTTGGATTAAATTCTAATACAAACTGTATTGTATATATGACCACACCAGAATTGTATTACAATCTAATACACTACATATATTACAATTGATTTTTATTCTCTCATGGGACTTAATTTTAATACATGCTTGTATTAAAATATTTTTGACAAAAAAAAAATTAACGCAACATGTGGGATTTGAACCCAGTACGTTTAGGTTATAAGTTTTTGGCTCTACCAACTGCTCTATGAAGCCACATGTATAAAGAAATGATAAACATGCATAAGAGCCGAACCAAGCCGAACGCTGTTTTTAAAGACTAATCCAAACTGTATTGAAAAGTATTCCAGGTTTTATTAAAAAATGTCTAGTATTTTGAAGAGTTTTAATTCTAATAGAAAAAGTATTAAAAAATGCATGATTCCAACGATTGGATTAAAATTAATTCCAAGATTTCTGAGCGTGTATTTATTTAGGCTGTTCCACGACCACATGTTAACCCTACCTACATATGTACCTACGTCAACTTGAAAGTGATTTATGTTTTTTATTGTAGTCATTTTTTATTTGTTTTTTTAATATTATGTGTATACCTTTAATTTCATTAAGTTATCTAAAAAAATACTTTTGTTATTTTAATTTTTTTGTGAAATAAATTGAAAGCTTTAATGCATTGTACTTATATAAACTGTTTCTTTTATTGTTGTTTATTTCACTCTTTATTCTTTATGCTTGCTACGTCACATACTCCAGATGTTCCAAATAAAGATAACAGTATTATCGATATATCTGTTTGTTCTGTCTGTGCTCAAACTAATATTTTTGATACTTGGTAATTTCACTCTCTCATACCTATTCCATCGTTTTCTAAAAGAGAAATATTCCATGCATACTAAATGCTCAGAGAGCGAAACAGATACAAGTAGATATAAGAAAAAATAACAATACACAACTTTTGTAGTTGGATGGTTCTTTGCAGAGCTTTAGTTTAAATAACATTATTAATCAATATAACAATATACACGCTCAAAAATCTTGGACTAAATTCTAATAAATCCTGTATTGTATACATGACAACACCGAAACTGTATTAAAATTTAATCAACGGTATATATTACAATTGATTTTTATTCTCTCATGGGACTTAATTTTAATACATGCTTGTATTAAAATATTTTTTACAAAAATAAAAAATTAACGAAACATGTGGGATTCGAACCCACTACGTTTAAGTTATAAGTTTTTCGTTCTACCAACTGCTCTATGAAGCCACATGTATAAACAAATGATAAACATGCATAAGAACCGAACCAAGCCGAACGCTGTTTTTAAAGACTAATCCAACCTGCATTAAATATTATTCCAGGTTTTATTAAAAAATGTCTAGTATTTTGAAGAGTTTGAATTCTAAAAGAAAGGGTATTAAAAAATGCATGATTCCAACGATTGGATTAAAAATTAGTCCAAGATTTTTGACCGTGTAACAATTCAAAGAGCATTCAAGCAACTTCAGATAAGCAATCATTAGCAAATTATGTGTAATACCAAATTTTCCTACAGTACGAAATAAAGTGGAGGAGAAAAAGAAGTGTATTTCAAAGAAATGTTAAACGCATATTGGCGTGTCGTGTGAGCTACTAACAATCATACAGCAATCAATATATAAAAGAGCGTAAGAAAAATTCATTGATTGCCAATCAAACAATCCCGTGTGAGTTGGCCACTATAGAGCAAAAAAATTGGATAGATATTTGACGCGCATACATCGATCATTTAAAATGAGCTTTATTTCACTTTTCTGTATTATTTGTTAATATTAAGTCATCATAGCGGCTTTATAACCAGCAAAATCGATTGCTCACAAATTGAACCACGCTGAAGATCGTTTTATTTTCGTCGCGTCTACCTGACGAGACTCTTTGGTCTAGCCTTCTATGGTCTAGCCTTCTTTGGTCTAACCTTAGTTCGATTGTGTTTTAAGGCGACGACAACCTCTTTTAGGCGGAGTCAGACTTCCTAGTCAAGATGCCTTAACTGCTCTAGACTCTGAAACGCGATCGCCTTTCAAAGTTGAAAATACTCGTCCGATCGCCATCAACCCTCACCAGGTGTCAGTAGAAAGTATGAAAAATATATGATAACAGAAGAAATTAGAACAAAGTAGTATATTGTTAGTGTAGACAATAAGCACATTAAGCGCCCTAACAAGCATGCAGAGGTCAAGTGAGCTCAAGAACTAAGCTGATGTGTGACACAAAATCATCTGAAAAATTTAAATAAAATTGATTTCAGTTTACATTACACTAAGTATGATGAACTTCTACAATATCGGTGCCAATTACACAAGGTATGACTTAAACAGATAGGTTGCAAATACAGTTATGTAAGTTTCCTTTGAAGTACATGTTAAAACAGTTTTGTGGTTTTGAAAATATAAGGTTACACCAACGGATTTGAGATCACACTCCAACGTCCTTGTTTCACAGGCATAACAACAACAATCATCATACTCTCCAATAGGCGTATCGAAAAATTAAGATCGTATTCTAAGAGGTTTAAAAAAATGCATTGGGTTGTCAACATCTCCCAAAAAAAGTTTTAGAAATAAATAAGGATGTCTTCCTCTCCCGCAAGGACACAGTTGTTTTTTAAGAATAACAGTAAAAAATCACTATCTCAAAATGCTTTAGTTTTTCAAAACTATAAACAGTGATGTACAAAGAAATAGGGACACCTGTAATTTTATATTTAAAGCTACAGGAATTATATGCAAGGTGCCCCAGATAAAGCATTAGTTCCCTCGTGTGGTGATTCTCCTTAATTAGGCGAGTAAAAAAATGCAAGGATAATGGTGACCCCCTCCCCCCTTTAAGAGCTAGAGAAGAAAAACTTAAAGAAATATTTAAGTAAACAAAAATTTTAATATAACATGTTTTAAAACGAAGTAAAAAGTATAAAATAAGTTCTCCTACAGTGGGGCTTTTAGTTCAACTAAAAACGTGGGGCGCATGCTATAGAGAATAGTAAGAAGTTTTATTAACAATTGTAATACGTTAGTAAACGAATGATTTCTTAACACAGGTCCCTTAACTGACAACATAGAAGTCCTTGGATGGATGATAGATTCAAGTTTGCAGACATCTATTGTGTTCAGTCCAGTAAGGAATGTATTGCATTAGAAATCTTTCATAGAAACAGTGGCTGAGTAGAAACCCTAAGGTTAGTGATTCAGGGTTAATATTCTCTATAGCATGCGCCCCACGTTTTTAGTTGAACTAAAAGCCCCGCTCTAGGAGGATCTATTTATACTTTTTAGTTCGTTTTAATACGTGTTATATTAAAATTTTTTTTTACTTAAATATTTATTTTTTACTTTTAAGTATTATATTACTCATTTTGTTTGTTTGCAAAATTTCATTTATGTTTTAAATTACATTTTTTGTTTCAAATCTCTAGCTCTAGTACAAGGGCGTTGGAAGCTAATTTCATCTGGGGGGCAGTACAAAAGGGGGTGCAAAAAATCACCAATATTTCTTAAAATAAACAGGGATATGAATAAATACATTTTTAATTTTAGTTTCAAAATAAAACCAAATAAAACTTCATAATAAATAATATTAAAATTTCATTATTTTTAAAAGTTTTTCCAATTGTGATATTAGAGATAATTTTTTTAAAGCATCTTTCATATGGTAATATGAAAATATAAGAAATAATTGTAGCTTTTATAAAGCAACACTAGGTATATCTTTACATGGTTTAAATACAATAAGATACAAAAAGTTATGTCAATTTAAATTCTTCCAAAATGTTTCTTTCTGTCCTTGCGAGAAACAAACTCTTTCACCACCTCCATCAAATTCAATTCTTCGGTTTTATCTTTGTGAATGTGGATAAGTGCTGCATGAGTGAGTCGCTTCTGTGTCAAAGATACGTTTTAAGTCGTCTTAATGCACTTAAAGAACGCTCAGATGAAGCTGCTGATGCAGGCACAGTCAAAACCAAAGCAACAAATTTTTCCAACTTCATTTAATAGTTTTTTTACGGTATCCGAATTTTTACCAAATTGAGATACAATGCCACTACAATTTGAAGGTGTTTGGCCAGGCAATTGCTTCAGCAATTTAAGTTGCGCATGGAGGTCGCTCATATCAAAGTCATCTGCATAAAGATCTAATTTAAGAAGCATTAAGAAATTAAGAAGCGTTAAGCTACATACTTAAGGGTGCTTTAAAACTAATGTGGTGGAATTGCAGTAGGAACTCTACATTTTGTTCTATCTTTTTGCAAACATAGAGAAAGAAAATGTTTATCCGATAGCATGCTTATGAAGAAGAGAGAACGAAGAGCAAAATATACAATACAAAAATATTATCGTTGTAAAAAAAAAACTGATATTTTTAATAACTTTTAAAGTTTCGTTTAAATTGTTTATCTAGCTAAATAAGCGCGGAGCAACTGCCCCCTAACTCCCAGCTTGCTACGCCAATGCTCTAGTAAGTTGGTTAAAAATGGATTCCAAGATTTGTACGGGACAGATATGAAGTGAAGTTAATAAAAAATTTGTTATCGGGCCAGTAGTGTTGGAGATATAGGATTTTAATTGATTTGTGGGCGGTAAAAGGACGAGTGGCCAAATTTTTTCCGAAACCATCTTCTACTGGAAAGAAATTTACTACCAAAATTTCACCTGAATCAGCCCGGTAGTTTTTGAGATATAGTATTTTTATTGATTTGTTTGCGGTAAAAAGGGAGTGACAACATTTTTTTCCTAAATCATCCTCTACTTGAGGGAAATTTACTGCCAAAAGTTCAGTAGATTTGGAGATATTGAATTTTTATTGATTTGTGGGCGTTAAAGGTGGAGTGGCAATTTTTTTTCCTAAATTATATGTGTTGTCATCCAGTTCTGAGCTATATTTTAAATTTCAAAATCCTAGTTCATCGGGAAGTTGCTTAAAAATGGATTCCAAGATTTGTACGGGACATAAAACATACATACAATAAGTGAAGCTAAAAAAACGTGTTAAAATAGGTGTCGTTACATTTTACTCCATATTTCCATATTGATCTCCAAAGTCAAGAGCATCTTGAAAAAGAGACTACATGCCCTTTTTTCTAATCGTACCACACTAAAAGTTAACTGTTTTACGAGTGGCAATTTAAAATGAAAAAGTAGGTATGTTTGCATTGAGTACTGAAGTAGTATGGCAAGATCAAAAACCAAGTCAGTAGAAAATTGTATCATAAAAAGATATTACATCACAAAAATTATAAAGAAATGTTTTTAAAATTCGAGATATTTATTATCAAAGTTTAATTCAAAATTTTTTTAGAATTTAGTTGCTCATAACTTTCTTAACTGTGACTTTATGCAAAACGTTTTATGAAAATCTTAATGTCAATTTGATTTTCTTCTCAACAAGTTGTAAACTGTTGAAATCGGTTAAGAGATACATTGAAAATTGAGTAAAATGTAATGACACTTATTTTTTGGTTTTTCCTCTCTAGCTCCCAAAGGGGGGAGGGGTCACCTTCATCCTTGCATTTCCTTACTCACCTAATCAAGGAGAACCACTACCCGAGGGAATTAATGCTATATCTGGGGCACCTTGTATATAATTCATGCAGCTTTGAATATAAAAATACAGGTGTCCCTATTTCTTTGCACATCACCGTGTGTTTTAAAGCAAAAGTAAATATAGACTTTAACTAACAATGTTTTGGCAAACATTATGTCACTCTCGATTTCTACCCACAAGGTCCTGTGTGAAGGATTTTCTAATCTAAAGATACACTCGAGATAGCACAGAACTTTTAATTGTTATCTGATTGTCTAAATTTTGGTGATATTGATTAGAGTGTTAACGCTGTCCTTAAATTTGGCGAATTAAAAATTTGCATATTTTTTGCACATGCATTTTCTTGTTTTTGAGAAATGTATTCTTGAATGTCATTTTTTAACTTTTTCAAATAAATGAATATAGTATATAGAATATATATAGAATATATATTGGAATAGATATATAATCTCGAACACCAGAAGTGGTACCGAAGATAATTTGCTTAATTTAGATTCTTCAAATATTTGTGAACAGCACCCTGTCCAAGAGTATTAATTTACAACACCAGGTTAAGACCATGCATTTTTTTTTTATTTCGATTTCAAGTCTTGCCCAATATAAAACAGGTCATAATTAAAACTCTTCTGTAATAAAATTTTAACCAAAGATATAATCCAACTTACCTTTTAGCTTGTTGGTTTAAATTTAAAAACAAAATGAACATTACAGCGTTCTTTTTAGCTTTTTGGTTAAAATTACACCAGTAACAAAGTTGGTCAAGATCAGTTTGTAATAGCAATAGCTAATAGCAATAGCTAGCAATAGTAATAGTAATAGTAATAGTAATAGTAATAGTAATAGTAATAGTAATAGTAATAGTAATAGTAATAGTAATAGTAATAGTAATAGTAATAGTAATAGTAATAGTAATAGTAATAGTAATAGTAATAGTAATAGTAATAGTAATAGTAATAGTAATAGTAATAGTAATAGTAATAGTAATAGTAATAGTAATAGTAATAGTAATAGTAATAGTAATAGTAATAGTAATAGTAATAGTAATAGTAATAGTAATAGTAATAGTAATAGTAATAGTAATAGTAATAGTAATAGTAATAGTAATAGTAATAGTAATAGTAATAGTAATAGTAATAGTAATAGTAATAGTAATAGTAATAGTAATAGTAATAGTAATAGTAATAGTAATAGTAATAGTAATAGTAATAGTAATAGTAATAGTAATAGTAATAGTAATAGTAATAGTAATAGTAATAGTAATAGTAATAGTAATAGTAATAGTAATAGTAATAGTAATAGTAATAGTAATAGTAATAGTAATAGTAATAGTAATAGTAATAGTAATAGTAATAGTAATAGTAATAGTAATAGTAATAGTAATAGTAATAGTAATAGTAATAGTAATAGTAATAGTAATAGTAATAGTAATAGTAATAGTAATAGTAATAGTAATAGTAATAGTAATAGTAATAGTAATAGTAATAGTAATAGTAATAGTAATAGTAATAGTAATAGTAATAGTAATAGTAATAGTAATAGTAATAGTAATAGTAATAGTAATAGTAATAGTAATAGTAATAGTAATAGTAACAGTAATAGTAATAGTAATAGTAATAGTAATAGTAATAGTAATAGTAATAGTAATAGTAATAGTAATAGTAATAGTAATAGTAATAGTAATAGTAATAGTAATAGTAATAGTAATAGTAATAGTAATAGTAATAGTAATAGTAATAGTAATAGAAATAGTAATAGTAATAGTAATAGTAATAGTAATAGTAATAGTAATAGTAATAGTAATAGTAATAGTAATAGTAATAGTAATAGTAATAGTAATAGTAATAGTAATAGTAATAGTAATAGTAATAGTAATAGTAATAGTAATAGTAATAGTAATAGTAATAGTAATAGTAATAGTAATAGTAATAGTAATAGTAATAGTAATAGTAATAGTAATAGTAATAGTAATAGTAATAGTAATAGTAATAGTAATAGTAATAGTAATAGTAATAGTAATAGTAATAGTAATAGTAATAGTAATAGTAATAGTAATAGTAATAGTAATAGTAATAGTAATAGTAATAGTAATAGTAATAGTAATAGTAATAGTAATAGTAATAGTAATAGTAATAGTAATAGTAATAGTAATAGTAATAGTAATAGTAATAGTAATAGTAATAGTAATAGTAATAGTAATAGTAATAGTAATAGTAATAGTAATAGTAATAGTAATAGTAATAGTAATAGTAATAGTAATAGTAATAGTAATAGTAATAGTAATAGTAATAGTAATAGTAATAGTAATAGTAATAGTAATAGTAATAGTAATAGTAATAGTAATAGTAATAGTAATAGTAATAGTAATAGTAATAGTAATAGTAATAGTAATAGTAATAGTAATAGTAATAGTAATAGTAATAGTAATAGTAATAGTAATAGTAATAGTAATAGTAATAGTAATAGTAATAGTAATAGTAATAGTAATAGTAATAGTAATAGTAATAGTAATAGTAATAGTAATAGTAATAGTAATAGTAATAGTAATAGTAATAGTAATAGTAATAGTAATAGTAATAGTAATAGTAATAGTAATAGTAATAGTAATAGTAATAGTAATAGTAATAGTAATAGTAATAGTAATAGTAATAGTAATAGTAATAGTAATAGTAATAGTAATAGTAATAGTAATAGTAATAGTAATAGTAATAGTAATAGTAATAGTAATAGTAATAGTAATAGTAATAGTAATAGTAATAGTAATAGTAATAGTAATAGTAATAGTAATAGTAATAGTAATAGTAATAGTAATAGTAATAGTAATAGTAATAGTAATAGTAATAGTAATAGTAATAGTAATAGTAATAGTAATAGTAATAGTAATAGTAATAGTAATAGTAATAGTAATAGTAATAGTAATAGTAATAGTAATAGTAATAGTAATAGTAATAGTAATAGTAATAGTAATAGTAATAGTAATAGTAATAGTAATAGTAATAGTAATAGTAATAGTAATAGTAATAGTAATAGTAATAGTAATAGTAATAGTAATAGTAATAGTAATAGTAATAGTAATAGTAATAGTAATAGTAATAGTAATAGTAATAGTAATAGTAATAGTAATAGTAATAGTAATAGTAATAGTAATAGTAATAGTAATAGTAATAGTAATAGTAATAGTAATAGTAATAGTAATAGTAATAGTAATAGTAATAGTAATAGTAATAGTAATAGTAATAGTAATAGGTATAGTAATAGTAATAGTAATAGTAATAGTATAGTAATAGTAATAGTAATAGTAATAGTAATAGTAATAGTAATAGTAATAGTAATAGTAATAGTAATAGTAATAGTAATAGTAATAGTAATAGTAATAGTAATAGTAATAGTAATAGTAATAGTAATAGTAATAGTAATAGTAATAGTAATAGTAATAGTAATAGTAATAGTAATAGTAATAGTAATAGTAATAGTAATAGTAATAGTAATAGTAATAGTAATAGTAATAGTAATAGTAATAGTAATAGTAATAGTAATAGTAATAGTAATAGTAATAGTAATAGTAATAGTAATAGTAATAGTAATAGTAATAGTAATAGTAATAGTAATAGTAATAGAAATAGTAACAGTAATAGTAATTGTATATAATAGTATATAATAAAAGTATATAATAGTAATAGTATATAATAGTAATAATAATAGCCAGTCGCATTTTACTTAAAGCCTCAAAAACACACTTTAAAAAAGTTCAAAATTTTTTTGATCTGGAACTCTTTTAAGAAGTGAGAAAAGTAGTTCGTGATTGGGACTTTAAATTTAAGAATAGCCTAGCCAATAACAACAGTGTATAAACTTTTGACAAACTTGTATTATTTGTGGTAAAATCAACGTTTAAAGACAAGATTTTTGAAATTTTTTTAGCACTTTTTGAGCAAAAACGGTTACCATTATGGTTTTCGTACGGATAAAATTATGTGCTTTATTTCATAATAGAGATAATTAACTAAAGTTTAAATGAAGTTTTTTTTTTATAATAAATATTTATTTTTAGCGCCGATAACGCGGTTCAAAGTAATTATATATAAAACATTAATTAAAAAAATTTGTGCAAAGTTTTGAAATTATGTGAAAATCTAAATAAATTCATTCCGAAGCCAAGTAAAGAATAACTGCATGCTCAACTTATCCAAAGACATTCAGTACTTCTAGCCGTACAGTTTTTCTAAAACATTTTGAAGCTAAATATGCTTCGTTGCTAACGTAAAATCCACTTGTCATTTTTGTTGACATTTTAACAATTTATATAGTGATAGCATGATACAGAGAACTGCAAATGAAGTATTGCGCATGTCTGCCATCTTTGCTATGATGTAGAAGGTGCTCATTGGTAGCAACGTAGCCACAATTTATTCATAGGGTGTCAAGATTTTGAAATGTCGAAATTTTCTTAAGAAAACTTGTTTTACTGAAGTGAAATATATATTGTTAAATAAAGCACATGTCCAAAATAAAGTAAATATATTTTTTAGTACTGTTTGTGAAAAATTTTGAACAATTTGTAGGGGTGTTTTTTCTCCTTTTTACCGCTTTACACAAAAAATGGCTACGTTGCTTGATATGCTCTTCTTGACATTTTCTTTTGAATGTATTCATCAAGTGTCACATTTGACGAGCACCAATGACGAGGTGCGCAGCAAATTTTTTTCGTTGCGCCGAGAATACATTATCTGTAGTTCTTTGTATCGTGTAGTGATAGTGTTTGGTGTTCGCAGCTATATCAAATAAATTGTGAAAATGGAAAATAGCCACTTGGGAGGAAAACGAAGATTATCTTGCTGCAAAATTAATTGTTAAAAAATTATCAGTCGTTAATGATATTGCAGAACGTGGCGTAGCATTAATTTCACGTTTTAATGCCATTTTAACTCACCAAGAAGAGCTGAAAGAGTTTATCCTGCATGCAATGGAGAAATATTATAAAAATTTGCCATCCAACAATTTTTCTAAGACAATATTTTTACAATATTTTGATAAAAATTACCCAAAACAAAATTCCAATTGTTAAAATTAAAAATTCACTTCAAGATATTTGTTTAATGTTCTTTTTTCTTAAATGTGTTACCAATGATTTAACTGAAAACATAATAAATATTATTTCTGCTTGAATTATATTATTAACTATAATTGAATGATATAATTTTTTTGTATTAATGTTTTTAATTATTGTTTTATATATTCTTACTTTGAACCGCGTTATCGGCGCTAAAAATAAATTTTTTTTATAAAAAAAAATTGCATTTAAACTTTAGTTAATTATCTCTGTTATGAAATAAAGCACAGAATTTTGTCCGTACGAAAACCATAATGGCAACCGTTTTTGCTCAAAAAGTGCTAAAAAAATTTCAAAAATCTTGTCTTTAAACGTTGATTTTACCACAAAAAATACAAGTTGGTCAAAAGCTTATACACTGCTGTTATTGGCTAGGTTATTCTTAAATTTAAAGTACCAATCACGAACTACTTTTCTCACTTCTTAAAAGAGTTCCAGATCAAAAAAATTTTGAACTTTTTTAAAGTGTGTTTTTGAGGCTTTAAGTCTAATGCGCTTGGCATTTTACCACTACACGCACCGTTTTTTTTTTTTTTAGATCTTATTTTCTTATTTGTTGCAGTTTTTAATCAAATGGATAAAGCTTCTTTGGAATTGACGAAAAAATAATTCATTATTGATAAAATTGAATTGATTGGACAATTTGGTTTTGTTAGGGATTAACAAAAGTTATGTATCCATTTTACCAAGAATATTTTTTTGAGTGTAGTTAAAAACGCAATTTGGAATTTTATTATTTTCACAACAAAACTAACTTTTGTGTCATTTTTTGATTAATTAATATAACGATAAAATCAAATTTTGAATGTTGTCCCTATTAATTTGGCCACCCACTTTATATCGATAGTTAAGCGCACCAAAGTGATAAGTGAAAAATTTTATATATCCAGTAACGCTGTTTCTAATTTTTTTTTATTAAAGATAGGTTTAACAATTTTTTTAAGAAATCAAATTTTCTTTCAGCAGCGGCTGAACTGTGAGGAAGTGTCATTAAATTTTTAACAAAATTTATTAGTTCTATGTAACAGTTTTCTTCCATTCTATTTTTAAAAGGAGCAACTTTGTTCCAAAAGTCTACAATATCTATTTCGCTTTTTATGCCAAATTAAGGAAGTCGTAGTAGTTTCCATTGGGCTAGGGTAGGGTTGTTTTTTCGTTGAAAACAAGTTCGATAACATTGAAAAAGGCCAATAATTTTAATACGTTTTTGCAAGAAGCACAAAATAGTGTATCTTTAACGTGGAGAAAACATTTAAAAAAATTGCTTTATTTAGTTACTGCAAAAATTTACCAAAATGGAATTAAATTTCACGTTTTCACAGCGAAAAGAAAATTTACCAGTTTTGGGAAAATTTTCACATTTTAGCAACGGTGCTCATGCAGTTAACTTTTCTATTTATATTCTTTTATTGTTGCTATAAACTGTTTTTTGTTATTTTTTTTTTAGCATATAGGGCAAATTTAACATAATAAATGAATTCAGTCAGAATCAATTCGTGCAGTTAATTAATGGCGTTTTCGTTTCTCGAAAAAATGCAACATTTTTTCTGCCCTCTTTGGAAATTCTGCCCTCTTGTTAAAAATAATAATGACCTCTAAAATTGAAAGTGCTATTTTCTCGAAAATGTTGACCTTAAAAGTTGAAAAAATTAATAATTCTCAAAGATGGTAGAAAGGGCAGAAAAAATGCAGCATTTTTCGAGAAACGAAAACGCCATAAGTGCAATTGTTCCAAAATACATTTTGAATTCATAGAAATATTCCGGTTCAAGTGCCAGAATATTTGTCATCAGAATAATCTACTCCCAAGTGCTAGATTATTCAAACTCAGTTAACATTGAGTGTTCGTCAGGGTAAACTAGTTTTCAAGTGCTAGTTAACCCAAAAGTCAAGGCAAACAAATCTTGCCTTCGCAAATATTCGGTATCGATAGTATCGGAAACTATTGATGGTTTGTACCCACAGTATTGACAACTACTAATAGTGACGTAGAAGTGTATCAATCTGCTGTTTTGGAATTTTTGTCAAACACGTGCTTATTTTGAAAAAATCCGTGGACCTTCCAACTTCGTCGAACTCAAAAAAGTTTGAAAAACTTTGGCCTACTCTAAAGCTCGTTTTCGCCCGAGCAATGAACAATTTCTTAATGCATGTCGTGCAATTTTTGAACGATGACTGACTGACCAGGCCGACTTTGCTCCTTCTGGAAAGCAAATGGTGGAAATTTTGAATAAGTGGTTCCATGAATTGTAGCAATTGACTCTTTCAATAAATTAAAAAAAAGTTTTTTTATAATTCGCTTGCCGTTTTCATTTTATGAGCAAAAAAACGTGCAACAAAATGTATGACGGTATTAAGTACGGTGATTCCATGCCAAATCGCCCACGTTTCTGGCATCACTATTTTTGAAAATGTTTAAACTCTCTTATAAGAATAAGAAGTTCTCTTGAAAAGTATTATATCTGCGTTCTTTTTTTTAAGATATACACTGTGAAAAATATTAAAATATTTAAAAAAATACATTTTATGCATGTACGTACTCATTATCTGAATCTTTGAAACCATAAGTCGTACGGAAAAAATAAAATATATTTGAAGAGGTTCATAATAAAACGCAACAACTCCACTTTTCAAGTTATTAGCTTTTTTAACTGAATCCAATTCTACATATTAAAATCTATTTAACAATTTTTATAAACAATATGAAATATCAATAATGTCTTTACAATTCAATACCAAAAATATCGGTTCAGACCAAAATGCAACATTTCCATATATGAATATGCAAAAAATTACTTAAGAGTTTTTAGTGACTTGTCTAGGGCTATAATTAAATTTATTTGTATGGCAACTCTTTAATAACTGTAAAACGGCAATTATTGTATCATGCTTTGTAGTAGCTTCTGTTCTTATTTAGTGAATTCTAAATCTAGTACGTTTTTAAAAAGCAGATATGGCAGAAGCAACTGTTGGGACTATAAACGTCGGGAAAAAAAAAGTGATCCTATACAAAGAACAAAAAATAAACTTGCAAACAGGCATAAAAAGTAGTTTTTTGATGTTTTAGTGTTTTCTTTCGCAAACCATGCAGCCACAAAGAAAAAAAGTGCTTACACATGTGGTATGTTCAATATTCATTTGCAGTGTGACCAGAGTGGAATATTATATTCCACTTTAGCATATTTTAGCTTCGGGAAGCATATTTTTTTTTTATAAAAATATGCAGCATAAAAAGTGCAATATTTTTCGTATGATTATATTTTTCAAAATTCACAAAAATTGCAATAAAAAAATGTCTATTTGGTTACTAAATGAGTTTTTTTTTGCTATCGACATTTTTTTGTTTATCTCTGAACCACCTTGTAAAACGCAATATAAGGAATTCATTTTGTGGTTAACTTGTTCGTTGTCAATTTTATTGCAATTCATGTAATAACTTCACGCAGCTTAAAAAGTGAAGTAAATTTGCTTATATGTATGTTTGGTTAAATTTTTTTATGGATTATGTTACAGCAGTAAGTTGTTTACTTAAGAAAACATTAGGGGTATTCACGATGTGTTGTATTCTCCCTTGTATTGTGTATTTTTGATAAATTTGATATATAAAGTAAATTTTTTAACATAACAAAAACAAAATTCAGTTTTCAAAATACAACCCTGTGGAAAATATACAAGTTGTGTATTAGATCAGCTGATTGTACAAGCATTTCTACTCAGCATGGAGCAAGCTAAAGGCTACGCTGTGAGTTTATTTAATAAAAATTAATATAACTGATTTTAAAAATACAATATGTACTTTACTGAAGGTTCGATCACAATAAGTTGTAAGTATTGTAAATTTTGCAAAAATTTATCACAAATGCACCACATTGTGAGTACCACTATTATTGCTAACAAAAGCTATTTCTTTTAACTATTTTAAAATGTGGATTTAAAACAATAAAGCAGAAAAAAAAGTTATTGATCAAAGTTCGGAATCTGAAGATTTATCAAAATTTGTGCTTTTCTCGCTTAGCAATGCTGAGGTTGAGAACATTTTTAGTTATATGAATCTTTCTTATTTAAACGAAAATTCGAAATAGAATGCAAGAAAAACTCTTAAATAATTTGTTGAATGTAAAAACATGGCTGCATGCTTAAAAAAAGTGGTGTAATGCCTATCAAATACCAGATAGCTTAATAAAAAAATTTCGAAATGCGAATTTCTATGATAATAATACAAGCAACAATTTAAGAATTGACCTCGAAGATGTGCCTGAATTTTAGTTTTGTATATTGTATATCGTTACATAAAATTCAAAAAACCATAACAATGTTTATAATTTTTTATAGGAGAAGAAAAAAGATTTAAGTGTGGTAGTTATCAAATAAATAAATGTTTTTAAATTTGCTTCTGAGTTTTTTTTATACGCATGTTTAGACTTATTTAGACATATATCTTTGAAATTGAAAGTGGAATATTTTTGTGGAATATAAAAATTGAAAGTGGAATATTTAGCATATTTTTTTTTTAACAAAAAGCATATTTTTTCAAAAATCTTCTGGTCACAATGCTCATTTCATTATTCTGAATCACGAGCTGTTATATAAAAACTAAGGAAAAATTAATCTGGATCAATATCTGACACAGCTGATAGTGCCATATGGAGCCAAGCGGCACAAGTATACTCCAGAATCCAAAAAAAATTTCTCTTGTAACTATTGGTGTATCGAGAGTGTATCAAGCCTTCTTTCTAAAAGTGTTGTCGCTTACCAGTCGAAGAGTGAATACTATTGCAAAAACCATTTTTCATGGCAATATTCCTAAAGAGAATAGAGGTGGAGATAGGCTCACAGCTAGATTTAAGTCGAAGAAAAAAAGTGTTGTAAAATTCCTTAAAAATTTACCAGCGAAAGAGAGCCATTATAACAGAAATTAATCTCAAAGATGCTATCTTTCATCAGAGCTCAATATAAAGAAATAATAGGGGCTTTATAATGATTCAGTAGATAATTGACTGAAAGTTAAAAAAACATATTTTTGGAATATTTTTACTATATTTTAGAATACTCTGAACATAGGATTCTCATCTCCTGCAACAGATGTGTGTGCTTAATGCGTGTTAAATAAACAGAAAATCAAAATGGAACAAAACTTGGAAATCAAACAGCAGATAATTGCTCAACAAAGGATTCACAAGCTAAGGGCGAACTCTTTTTATGAAATTGCAAGAAATGAGTCTCGTAGATCTGTGAGCTTGTGTTTCGATATGCAACAAGTTCAACCATTGCTACGCACTCCTATTCAGGAAGCTTTTTATTCAAGGCAAATAAACTATTATACTCTATGTGTTGTCGACATGAAATCTAAGCATCCAGTGTTTTATACCTGGACAGAAAATCAAGCTGAAAGAGGTGCTGTTTGCGTGGGCTCTGCCTTATTTGCACATTTCAGTGCACTCAATCTGCTGGATGTAGATAACTTACGATTATTTTGCGACGGTTGTGGAGGACAAAAAAAAATATGCATATCATACATTCCTTAATGCATTGGATGGTAAACAGTGCACCTATACAGCTTAAACAAGTAGAATTATATTTTTCTATTCGAGGTCATAGTTTTTTGCCAGCTCGGTCTAGTTAAGATTTTAGGAAAGGATTGGCACCTTAAAGATGTTAAAATGTTGACAGAATATTACCGTCCTATAAACGGCATACAAAGTATGAAAAGAATATATTTTAAGCTCTCCACAAATCAGCACAACCAATGTGTAGTCAAAACTTTTGAAACTTACAAATTTGACGATAAGGAAAAATTTACTAGCTATCTTAAAAGGGGTAAAAAACCCCCAACTTTGCTTGATGAAATTCCTCTTGGTGTTGTAATTAATTTAGAAAAGAAAAAAGATGTTGTTAAACTATTTGAAAAACATTATGGCCAACAGTGGTCAAACGTTTCGGAGTTAGAATACTATAAAAATATATTAATAAACCATCAAGGAAATAGTGCCAATGAAACAGATAATATAACCTTATCTGATTGCTTGGAGGAGGACACTGGAATGAGAGTGTAAAACAGCGCGGATTTTTTGTAATACTAGAAAAACATATAAATGTAATAAACATTAAATAATTAACATATCAATGTAATAAATATTAGTAATATTACAAAAGAGTTTATAATTTCCCTATAACACGTAAGTAATTCAAATAAAAAACCATACAATTACAGTTCAAAGCAAAAAGCCATAATTCCAAACCTGGTTCATATCAAAACGACACACTTCCATCTGATTCATAACAAAATTAAATAAATACTATAGATGGACCAAAACGCAACATTTTCAATTTTGTTACATAATTATCTTAAAAACTAATCACTAGATAAAATTATTTATTTATGAATTGTGTTGCTCCCAGAAAACTATTATGCCAAAACAACTGTTTTAAAAAATGTATATATCCCACTGTCTTCAATTGATTTTATTCGTTTATCCAAAATTTTGTTATAGTGGAATTGTTGCGTTTTGTTATGGACCTCCTCATTTTAAGAACCTTGAATGGGTCATTTTGGTAATTTATTTTTTTTAGCACTTTTATGAAATACTTTTTTTAACCTGAAAATTCCAGTCACATTTTTTATAGTCTTCGCAATAAATTTTTTTATGTTTTTGATACAGTGCCGTGTTAAGGTATCAATTTGAGAGGCTTACACACAGTTTTAGGTTGGGATTCCAACGATTGCAATTCTTAACGAATTTTTTATAAAATGCCTAAAAAATATTTTTATTTTTTACCGAAAATTCTATTTTTTCAAATATTGTCGATTTTTAGTTTGGTCAAAATAGACATTTGCATAAATTCGCATAGAGCTGAAAATTGGTACAGACCTTAAATGAAATGCGCGACTGGAATACGCCAGAATAGAATCTATGCTAATTTCTCTCTGACGGCTGGCGGATCTCTCTCTGAGTGACTTAAATATTTCCTTATTTTTGCTAAAGATTGGGTACGTTCAGTGTTATTTTCTTAGTTTTTACTATGATCTAAAATTCGCTCTCAAAGAAAAGTTGCATGAGCGGTGTTGTAGATTTTGACTTTTCTATTTATCTGAGAAATAAAAACCAAGAATATTATAAATCACTATGAGTGCAGATATGGCTGGCACTAGAAAGAAAAAATATTGAAAATTAACAGAATGACGCGCTTTTGAAAATTAAGTGCTTAAAACAGCTTGTTTTCTACCGGTTATTGTGTAAAATATACGATGTTTTTGAAATAGAACTTTGATTCTAGTTCTACCGATAGCCACTGATGTTATGAATAGCATATTTAAATTTCAGATGTTTCGGCAGAATAGTTTTTGTTTTTTCTACAACACCATGCCGAAAAAAGTAGTTTCGAGATAAATGAGTATAAAGAAAATGAATCTGTAGAAGTGAATCGGCTGCAGAAGTGAAAACAACGTCAGAAATACTTTACTTTTGAAATAAAAAAAAAAATCAGTTTCATACAAATTCTAGGCCTTAAACAATGCCGTTTTGATAAATACAATTTGCAAATGATAAGCGATCCAAATATTTGCACAACAGGTTTAGGACAACTATTGATGTAATATTTGTTAGAAATATCGATTACATTACGTCAAAATATACGTTTATTATTTTAGATATTGTTCGCGTCACGATCCGTTGGCTTCCGTTGTTACGTATTCATCGATTGTACTTAACGCACTGAAGGCGACGCAGTTTTACACCATTCCTATTTTTGCTATTTTTGACTACTAAACACAGCCTACCGCTGTGGCTCCAGCCAAGCTCCATTTTTAAGGAAGCTTGTTCCGGTCTCTTATCTTGGACCCATCAAGAACAACAGGTGTCAGCAATTATAAATTTCATTTGAATTTTCGATTTTTCTTAAAAAACAAAAATACTTTTGTAAAACAGAACACTTTTTAAGTTTATATTATATAATACAACAGCATAACATTTTAAATCCAAAGTGGAAAGCGGCCACAATAAAGGCAAAGTTTGAATTCGTAATATCCAAGCGTTTCCATTCAACCAGAGGGCTTCTAATCGCCAACCAAAACAGATATTAAAAACCAACAATTTCATTAACATTTCCAAAAATTGTTTAAAATAAATGGTAAATAATAATGTAAGGTAATAAAACTTACTGGTGGGAATATTATTGTTTTTAGTTAACATTATGTATATAAAGATTTTTTTATTAAAAAAAGCATTAAATTATCAAAGATATGAAACTTCGAAAAAGCTTTGCGTCTGTCTGTGTCCATCTGTTTTTTCCTTTGGATTTGTATGTTTTCTAGATACATGGAATTAAAGTAGCATCCAACTTGTCATGCGTAGCATAAATGTCTTTGTATATCTGTGTGATTGCTTACATTAACCTTGAACGGAATACAGTTTGACTGCATGCTTAAAGCATAAAATTGGTTCATTTTTAATGAATGCTAAAAATATGGTATTTGTTCAGTAATGCTTCATATTAATTAATAACTTATTGTTTAAGTAATTTCAAATCAATTTATGAGCAATATGAGTTCTTTAAATCAAATATATTGTTTCAGGAATTGTTATATGAGATCATTTATTTTTCCTAAGTGAAGATAACTTATGCTAAGGCGAAGACACCACAAAATTCACCGCATTCAACGAATTGACCACATATTGCAATGCGTTATCGAACTAAAAAAACATGCTGTGCTGATTAGCATCGTTATAATATAGATATCATAGCATTTTAAACTACGTCATGACACAATTGCGTTAACGCATTACGCTGATACAGTAAAGTGCTCTTGGGTTGGTGTATCAGCGCAGCACTTTTTATGCGTTTCCCATGTCTAGTCTGAAGACCAGCCAGACACAGTTCAGGAGCTGCCAATCCACTCTGAAAAATGCATTCTTTGATTCGGTTTGTGGGCCTGCGGCATCATTAGACCGTACTTCTTCAAAAATAATGAAAATTGCAACGTTACAGTCAATGCAGCAAGGTACCGTGAGAATGTTACCGACTTCTTCTTGTCGGTAAAATGGAAGAATTGGACTTGGTTGACATGTGGTTTCAACAAGGCGATGCCAGATGCTACACGGCGTGTGATACCATTTACCTATTGAGAGGCAAGTTTGGTGAGCAATTAATCTCACGTTTTGGAGCAGAACATTGGCCGCAAAGATCATGCGATTTGACTCCAAAAGACTATTTTTTGTAAGACTACGTGAGGTTTCTCGTACTCAGAGACAATATTATAGCTACCATTGGTGAGATACCGGCCGAAATGCTGGAAAAAGTATGCCAAAATTGGAGCTAACGGATGGACCACCTCAGGAGTAGCTACGGGCAACATTTACATGAAATAATCTTTAAAAGGTAAATGGCAGGCATTGATGTATCGCTCCAAATAAATATTTCATTCACTTATGCAAATTTTCTAACTTATTATCAGTTTTCAAAAACCAAACGCTTAAAAACTCACGCTTTATAAGCATGATCGTAATTTACAAATATTTTCGTTTTTTGTCCGATTATTGGACACTTTTCAAAACTCTTGACATTTTTTCTTTCTCAGATTTCTCAGATCTTAAAAGTTCGATTCAAGGGGATCGCTTTTAATATGGCCACAATAAAATGCGGTCGCAAGTAACGGAATCAGGTGGAAAGTCTGCAGTGTTTGCACGTACTTAGTTTAGCTTTACTAGTCCTTACTTAACCATATCTTTATAACAGGTAGCAAGCAAATCGAGGTTGAAAATTCTTTCTGCAGTAGATACAATCAAAGTGAAGGGTGGATTTTTTATTCGCGGAATAGCAAAACTGATCTGAAGCCAAAGTATTCCAGGTATTTCAGTTGTGAACATCCAGCATCTAACGTAGAGTGAATACATACATTTACCAGTTTAAAGTGAGTACCTGTAAATGTATGCAGTGCAACACTGTTTTGCATGCAAGTGTGTTTTATTGGCAAGGATTTTTTATAGTCCGTTTGGATGGATTTATAAAAATGTTTGTTTTCCAAGAAAAATGCTTCAAATTTCCTAATTGTTGTAAGAGTTTCGATCTCTAAAAGTTGCCTCTTATTTTTCTAGACAAAAATACTATAAACTTTATTACTCTGCAATAAAATTTATTGTTGTTTTCCAAGTCTTCATAAGTATCCTTATTTTTCTTAGTCGTTATGGTAATGTAATTTCATAAAAATATACCATTTATAAAAATATAAGTACATACTTATAACTCATACTTTTAATCTATATGCAGTTTGTAGTTTACCACGCTTTATTTTTTTCTGGAAAAAATTATTCTAAAGCTAATTTAACCTTTTTATTTTATTAAGTCTTCAAAATATGACGCTATATGTAAACATTGTTGATCCTAATGCAAACCAACGAATATGATAATCAGATTCTTTTTTTAAACATTACGAAGCTAACCTATGTATTGTCTATAATCATAAATATATACTATGAAAATTATGTTTATATTTTCAAAAAGCTGAGTTTAACCTGGATTTGTTAAAAACATGAATCTCTATTTCTTAATAATAAACCCGAATATATAACACCTGAGTACAAGTTGTTTCTTTCACTGAGAAGGAAGTAGATATTTGTTCTAAAAATCAAAACATTTTAAGTTTCGTCGAATTTTTATATTTCTTTTGAATTTCTATTTTTACAGCAATTTGAAACCATTGAAGATGGATAAGACAAAAGTAGCCCAATTTGAAAACTTCTTTCAGTATGACAGCGAAATGCTGAATAATTTGACGGAGAGGCACAAGACACGACTTCCTTAAACCTACGGTCAGCTGGAGGAGATTTCCGATGAAATTATCATGCAACTGGCGAATGAGATTCAATTTTTGGACTTAAGTCACAATATGTTCAAGAACTTGGAATTTCTTGACAAATTTACTGACATGCGGACGCCTATACTAGATCGTAATCTCATGCTGGATTATTCAACGTTAACGTTTCTTCAAAATCTTGAAGTTCTATGACTCAACAACTGCTATCTTATCAACATCGAGCATTGATTGCGAAAACTGTAGATTCAGTGTCCAAGCCTCGGACAGCTTTCAGTAAAGTGCAATCCAGTGGGACACACCCAATTGAACGGTGTCACCGACAGAGGGGTGCATACCGCAAAAAAGTCATCGCAATATTGCCGCATCCCAGTGTGCCAAACGCATCCGTTTCGAATTAGAGACGGAGTTATTTCTTTGATAGATTGCATTTCGCATCTGGAACTGAAAAAAATTTTTATAAAAAATTACTCTCAAAAATACGAACTGCTTTTTCCACTTTTTCGGATTTGTCTCGGACTTGAAACTAGCGAATGATATGCGAATCCATTTCGGACTCTTTTTTCAAATAATGCGAATTCGGAATAGTTCGGATTCAAAACGGAACAAAAAGGTTTATGCTAGATTAGAATCCTTTTATATTTTTTTGTTGTTTCAGTTCTTACATTCTTAAGCACCCCATACACTTAGCAACTTACTGACCAACTTCGATAGAACTGTCAGAAAATCAACTTGTGTGTTTATTCAACTGCGCCGTTGATTTATTTGGCAGTTGTCGAGTTGGTTGAAGAAAATTTAAAATTTGTTCACACAGAAAAAAAACATTGTAAAATCAACTAGAAACATAATGATTTTACATGTTTCCCCAATGATTTTGCTTCATAGAGATTTATAGTAAAATCATTGTAATTTTCATGTAAGAATCGCAACAAATTTTCATGTTGAAATATTATGAAATCATGTAAAATCATTATGATGGTCATGTTGATTCTTTATGAAATCATGTAAAATCATTATCAGGATCATGTTGAATCATTATGAAATCATGTCAAATCATTATGACGATCATGTTGAATTATTATGAAATCATGTAAAATCATTAAGATGGTCATGTTGAATCATTATGAAGTCATGTAAAATCATTATGAAGTCATGTAAAATCATTATGATAATCATGTTGAATCATTATGAAATTATGTAGAATCGTTATGAAATCATGTAAAATCATTATTCTAGTAATGTTGAATCATTATGAAGTCATGTAAAATCATTATGATGATCTTGTTGATTCATTATGAAATCATGTAAAATTATTATTATGATCATGTTGATTCATTATGACATCATGTAAAATCATTATGATGGTCTTGTGGAATCATAAAATCCAGCTGAATCCTAACCTCATTTTGAAATAAAAAGAACTAAAAGGTGGTTTTATTTTTTTATTGAAAAGTATAAAAGCAATTACGACGTATAATTATAAAACTTTATTTCTTAAATATATTTTTCCATTGTGTAATGACCAAATTTTGCACTATAAATTTGTATTACATCCTAAAAATATTCCTCTTAAAACAACAAAAACCTATAAAATAACCTCCATTTAATATTTTAATTCCTTTGCTTTTATTCTGTTATTAACATTATACTTAAATCGAACATAAGCACTTTTATTAAATCCTTAATACATTATCTGAATTTATTGTGAATATTTTTGTTAGCCTTATAATTAAATAAAATACGTCTTGGAATTAATTTAAAAATTATTGTGAATTATTGTTCTAATTTGTAACATACTAGGTTAAGTTTTGCATACACACACACACATACATACACAGGTATGGAGCAACACAAGCAGTGAACCACCGAGATCAATCTGGCATAGCAACACGAACAGGTTTGAACATCACGCCATATGCAGCAGCTACAGAGATGATACGTGCATAGCAACAGGAGACAAAATAAAACCAGTTTTAGCGTCATCACGCCACATGCAGCGGATACCAAGATCACTCTGGCATAGCAACACAAACTGGTAGCAGCCAAACAGGTTTTAACATCACGCCACCAGCAGCTACGAGCAAAACAACGCATACACACCAACACGCAACAGTGAGAACGAGAACCGGTTTTAGCATCATGATGCCACAGGCAGCTATGAGCAAGGCAATAAAAGGCGAGTCGCGGCATAAACGCGGTCTCTTGTTTTGCGTGAAGTCGAAGGTATCGGACGTTGAGTAAGCTCTTGTTTTGCGTGAAGTCGAAGGTATCGGACGTTGAGTAAGCTCTTGTTTTGCGTGAAGTCGAAGGTATCGGACGTTGAGTAAGCTCTTGTTTCGCGTGCAATCGGACACAACGGACGTGCAGTATTAGTAATCATCGTGCAGTCAAAGTGGTTGGACAGAAATTAGTTGTAACGTCGGATCAGTCATCGTGCAGTCAAAGGGATCGGACGATTAGCAACGCGTGTCTGGGAAGTGGTAAGTGTTACCTGGTGGGATTAGTGTTTATTTGATTAATCGTAGACATATTACGTTGGTTAAGCCTCCTTCCAACTTTAATATTTTGCTTCGCTCCTAGTGTCGTCAACATAGCCATAGACATATTACGTTGGTTAAGCCTCCTTCCAACGTTAATATTTTGCTTCGCTCCTAGTGTCGTTAACATAACCGTAGACATATTACGTTGGTTAAGCCTCCTTCCAACGTTAATATTTTGCTTCGCTCCTAGTGTCGTTAACATAGCCGTAGACATATTACGTTGGTTAAGCCTCCTTCCAACGTTAATATTTTGCTTCGCTCCTAGTGTCGTTAACATAACCGTAGACATATTACGTTGGTTAAGCCTCCTTCCAACGTTAATATTTTGCTTCGCTCCTAGTGTCGTTAACATAACCGTAGACATATTACGTTGGTTAAGCCTCCTTCCAACGTTAATATTTTGCTTCGCTCCTAGTGTTGGTAACATAGCCGTAGACATATTACGTTGGTTAAGCCTCCTTCCAACGTTAATATTTTGCCTCACTCTCAGGGACGTAAGCATAGTAAGCACAGCCGTAGACAGATTACGTTAGTTAAGCTTCCTTCTAACGCGAACCTTTGGTTTGCCTTGCTCTCGGTATCACGTTTCGCACGAAGCTAGTAAGTTAGGTGAGAGAATAGCGATATATTAGATTTCCACCAGTCCAGGTAACACCACTCAGCGGACGATAGCCCAGTCCACATGCGAGATATTCGTTCTACTACCCGATCGTAACATACGTCCAACGTTTGACCACTTGCCGCTCGACATTGACGAGAAACCTTAGGAGTCGCGCTAACGTCGTCAGTAGCCACCACGCCACCACCCCAGGAGATACACTAGCGTCACTCATCTTCGTCACACAACGTTCTCGGGAATCTCATACGTCGCTCGCCTCCGTGACAACACCTCATAGGTCACCACAAAGTCAAAGTCACCGTCACGCAACGTTCACAGGAACCTCGTACAACGCCACAGAGTCAAGGTATTCGTCACACCGAGTTCTCAAGGACACCGTACCTCACCACCAGGTCAAACATCGTCGCATAAACTGTGTGGGTGTGTGTGTGTGTTAAGTCACATACGATTTTGTTAGTTGACCATTTGAATTGTGAATAAACTAAAGAAATATTAAAGAGAACAAAGCGAAAGGGTCTTTAATTACAAATTTTCTGTCACGAACGCTGGACACCGGCGAGTATACCCCAGCTGTAAAATCCGGAAAACGGAAGTTCGTTACAGTGGCGCCCGAGCAGGGACCCTGACGCAGAAAACAGATACAATTCAAACAAACAATAAAATACAATTCAAACCAACCAGGAAGAGAGTTACAAAGATATCAAGATGGTAAGGACTACATGGATATATTCACTGCGTAAAGAAGATCTTACGGCTTACGCACGTGAATTCGACTTCGATGATGCAGGAACTGTTGAAGATCTTCGCAAAAGGTTCGCGAACTTTGCTACCGAACAAGAAGATCCATCCATCACGTTAAGACTGGAAGAACTGGAACGAAGACATACCAAAGCCCCGTCTCCGAAACCATTAGTGGTGCCAACGCAATTTCAAACAGGACACACCATATCACAGCTTACGGAGGCATCACCGGAATACTACCACGAGGCAGCCCCAGTGCAAAGCGGAGGTAACTATGCCACCGTAATCGATAAAGTTCGCAAGTGGCCTATTAAATTCAACGGATGCAGCGATCCACTGACTTTTATCGAGAGGGTCGAGGAACTGACGAAGGTGTACGGGTTAAACGCAGATTTCCTCCCAAGAACGATGCCTGAGCTTTTAACAGACCGAGCTCTAGTCTGGCTAAGGAACAACAACGTGCCCTGGCAGAATTGGTTCCAATGCAAGAAAGATTTTCTCACCTTCTTTCTACCGGCACGCTTTTTTGAAAAGCTCGAAGACGAAATCCGTGGACGCCATCAAAGGCCGCGAGAGGTCTTTAAGGACTACGTGCTGGATATACAGAACATGATGCGCCATTCCAATTATACGCCTACCCAGCAGCTGGAAAGAATCTTCCGGAATTGCCGCAGTGAGTACCAGCTCTATATAAAACGTAAAGACTTCGAGCACCTAGGAGAATTGATAGCCCTGGCTGATGAATACGACAGCATTAGAGGTGAGAAAAATTCCGAACGCACGGTATGGCCACACCCGAGAGATGAGCGTCACATGCTTGTTACACAAGAAAATAATGAACGGCTGAACCCCAGAACTGCATGCAGACGATGCGGTCAAGATGGCCACTTTCATGCAGCGTGTCGAAACCCCCGGATCTTCTTTTGCTGGGAATGTGGACAGCGTGGACCCCGAACCATTGAGTGCTGTAGACGACGAAGTTCGGGAAACGCCACGGGCCTGCGTCAATAAGGAGGATGCACGCAGCCAGAACAAAGAATACCTCCTTAAGCCCTCGACTACTAAGACAGGATCAGAACCGAATCATCGCCACTGTGACTCTAGATGCGACGTGTTTCGAAGCTGTCATAGATACGGGAGCTACTTGCAGCTTCCTAAACACTAAACTGGCCATTGAATTGAAAACCCGACACAACGTTGAAACGATCAACAAAAACATTATTCTTGCCGACGGCTCACGTAGAAGGGTGAGGGAGTCGCTGACGCTAAACGTTAAACTGGGTACTGCCCAGTGTAGTGTGAATTTCCTCGTCCTTCCGGAAGTCACGGACGACATACTCCTGGGAACGGATTTCTTAGCCGCCGTTGGAACAACCATCACCTGTGGAGGGCAGACCGTTCAACTCAGCCTGGATGAACTGCTAGAGGAAAACATGGACTCGCGTATAGGAATTATCACCCCAGAAGAACCACCAACGACCCCCGAAGACATCGATCTATTCCTACAACTGGAGCTAAAGAAGTTCGAATCACTACAAGGAGTCTCCCCTATAGCCGAACACAAGCTGGTGGTTACAGACAGCCGGCCGATGAAGCAAAGGTACTTTCCTAGAAACCCGGCTATGCAGGAGGTAATAAACAAAGAAATAGACGAGCTATTACAAAAGGACCTCATTGAACCATCCCATAGTCCACACAGCGCCCCAATTGTGTTGGCAAAGAAGAAAAATGGCACCTGGAGACTTTGTGTGGACTTTCGACAACTGAATTCCCGATCAATACCGGACGCCTATCCGTTGCCGCGGATTCAACATATTCTTGATCGGCTAAGAGAAGCCAACTACATTAGTAGCCTGGATCTTAAGAATGGGTATTGGCAGATACCAATGGCGGAAGATAGCAAGGAATACACGGCATTTACGGTTCCGGGACGTGGACTCTTCCAGTGGAAGGTTATGCCTTTCGGTTTGCACTCGGCACCCGCCACTTTTCAACGAGCCCTGGATAAAGTGATTGGACCTGAGATGGAGCCATTTGCCTTCGCATATCTTGATGATATTGTCGTGACTGGTAAGACAAAGAAGGAGCACCTGGACAACTTATCGAAAGTGTTCGAAAGACTTCGAGCAGCGAATCTAAAAATTAACCCGGCTAAATGTGAGTTTTTCAAAAATGAGATAAAATACTTGGGGCATGTCGTCAGCGACCAAGGGATTAAAACCGACCCGGATAAGGTGGCAGCCATCGAAACCTTACTACCACCCAACAATGTCCGAGAGCTACGACGCTGCCTAGGAATCGCGTCTTGGTATCGTCGATTTGTGCCGGAGTTTTCATCCATCGTGCAACCACTGACAAGCCTGTTAAAGAAAGGACGCCACTGGAAATGGAACCACGAGCAGCAAGAAGCATTCGATACCCTTAAGGACCGGCTTACGAAAGCACCAATATTAGCCTGCCCGGATTTCTCTAAAAGATTTACTCTTCAGACAGACGCCAGCGATTACGGGTTGGGAGCCGTTCTGACCCAGGAGGTGGGTGGTGCCGAAAAAGTAATAGCCTACGCCAGTCGGAGCCTTAATAATGCGGAAAGAAACTACTCGGCGACGGAGAAGGAATGCTTAGCGATTGTTTGGGGCATTCGGAAAATGCGTCCCTACCTCGAAGGTTACGAGTTTACGGTCCTGACAGATCATCTCGCTCTAAAATGGCTAAACTCAATTGAGAGTCCCTCCGGACGGATCGCCAGGTGGGCCCTGGAACTCCAGCAACATCAATTTGACATTCAATACCGGAAGGGTAAGCAAAATGTAGTCGCAGACGCGCTTTCTCGCCAACCACTCGAGACGTTACGTAGAACCACGCTGAACCCGCCCGAAGTGCAAACATGTCGTTGGTTAGAGAAGAAAAGAGCTGAAATTCGTAAAAATCCCGAAAAATTTCCTGATTATGCAGAGGAAGGCGGCCAACTTTATCGACACATCCCACAGCGCACAGGAGGCGAAGAAGGCAGACACTGGAAGCTATGTGTGCCCTCGTTTTTGCGAATCCAAGTCCTCCACGAATGCCATGACCACCCGAGCTCGGGCCACTTTGGGATACGCAAGACTATAGCTAGGATCGAAAGCCGTTACTACTGGCCAGGTATGTCCCGCGACGCTAGCCACTACGTCCGTCGATGCGAGTCCTGTCAGAAATTTAAAGCATCTCAACAAGCCCCCGCAGGCAAAATGTTGTCACAAATCGCCGAGGAGCCATGGTCCCTAGTAAGCGCTGATTTTGTTGGACCACTCCCACGCTCCAAGCATGGCAACACCATGATTCTGGTCCTGTTGGACAAATTTTCGAAATGGGTCGAAGCTATCCCACTACGCAAGGCAACTAGCGATAGTCTCATCAAAGCGTTTCGAGAACGCATACTTGCTCGATTTGGCGCTCCGAAGATTTTGACCACCGACAACGGCACCCAATTTACTAGCCACAAGTTCAAAACGTTCCTCAAAGACATTGGTACCAAGCAGCAATTCACGGCCCCGTACAAACCCCAAGAAAACCCCACAGAGAGATCAAATCGTACGCTGAAGACCATGATAGCCCAATTCGTCGGAGACAGCCATCAAACTTGGGACGAGCTCCTACCTGAACTTTCGTTAGCAATCAACTCGGCAAAATCAGATACCACGGGATACAGCCCGGCATTTCTTACTCAATGTCGTGAACTAAGACTACCAGGTAATCTTTTTGACCAATTAACCTTTGGAACAGGTGATGAGCCCCAGACACCCACTGGCAGAGAGGAAAAGCTTCAAGAAGTACATGAGATCGTCAGAAGGCGCATGGAGCGAGCAGCACAGGACCAGGCAAGGTTTTATAACTTGCGACGTCGGCAGTGGGCCCCTGAGATTGGCCAGCTGGCATGGGTAAGGCAGCACCCCCTATCGAGCGCCATCGACAAGTTCGCGGCTAAGCTGGCTCCGAAGTACAATGGCCCATATAGGATAATCTCATTCAGACCCCCCGTCATAGTGGAGCTTCACAAACCGGATTCCGGACAAACATGCACAGCACACATCAGTGACATTAAACCGTTCTACAGTGCAGAAGAGGCGACCGTACCCCCTAAATGCACCAGAGCTGGAGATACTCATGACAACGACTACTCTACAAGTACTCATAGGCTAGAACAAGGAGAGACCGACCACACTTATTCATTGCCTGTGGCTCGCCGACATAGTCAGTTGATCAGTAGGCGCCAACCGAGCCAGACTTAACATCGCGAGTGCGTAGTGAACTTGTAGTAAAAAAAAAAAAAAAAAAACAAACAAAAAGAAAAAAACAACAACGAACTAACATTTTTAATAATAATAGTAGCAGAGTTGAGCGAAGAAGAAAAAAAAAATGCAAGCTGAAAACCGCAAACGAAAAGAGTGCGACAGTAACGTACGGAAGGTAGGAGGTATCAAGGTGGGGCGTATCCAGGTCGAGGAAGTAATCGTTATTAGCGACGACGAAGATGGAGAGGGACAGTCAACGGTAATGCTGAACTATCCGCCGGGACGAGGCGCTATCAGCGTGAGGATGGAGGATGTCGAATGTCTTCGGCCGAAACAATACCTCAACGACATCGTGGTTGACTTTTACCTCCAGTGGCTAATCCACCAATGCTCCGAAGACCAGCACTCCAGCACACACATCTTCGCCACCAATTTTTTCGAGGAGCTTAGTCGAGGTGGGAAGACAGAGACACCGCAAGAGCAGCATGCCCGAGTGCAGAAGTGGGGTAAGAGAGTAGCCTGGGCCGAAAAGGAGGTAATCATGATCCCAATCTGCGAAGACCAGCATTGGTACCTTACAGCTGTCCGTATAAGGAGAGAAGGCACACGGATCACAGGTATTGAAATTTTAATGTTCGATTCACTGGCTTACGCTTCCCGCAGGCATGCGGCCAACCACTTGCGCCGTTACCTCGGGTGTGAGCTGTTCAAACCGCATCTTGTTCTGGATGACCGCAACTGCCCCACACATAACGTCAAGGTACCACAGCAGGACAACACCACCGATTGTGGGGTATTCCTCCTCCACAACGCCGACAAGTTCCTGCAAGAACCACAGCGAGATTTTACCAAGGAGCATGGTCAGTGGTATCCTCTGGCAGCCGCTAAGAATAAGCGAAAGGAGATTGCGGCCGTGATACATTCATTATGCCCGGAAAAACAACAAGTCCACGTCCACAGCGACAGCGGCACGCAGCAACAAAAACTCCACGTCCACAGTGACAGCGCCGCGCTACAACTCGACGCCCATAGCTACAGAAGCACACAGCAACAACAACTCCACGTCCACAGCGACAGTGACGCACTACAACCTGACGTCCACAGCGACAGCGGCACGCAGCAACAAAAACTCCACGTCCACAGTGACAGCGCCGCGCTACAACTCGACGCCCATAGCTACAGAAGCACACAGCAACAACAACTCCACATCCACAGCGACAGTAACGCACTACAACCTGACGCCCACAGCGACAGCGGCACGCAGCAACAAAAACTCCACGTCCACAGTGACAGCGCCGCACTACAACTCGACGCCCATAGCTACAGAAGCACACAGCAACCACAACTCCACGTCCACAGCGACAGTGGCAAACAGCAACAAAAACTCCACGTCCACTGCGACAGCGGCGTGCAACCACAGCGACAATACTACGTCCACAGCGGTAGCAGCGCAATGCAACAAGAACTGCCAGATATAGTCCCCCACACGATTTTTGTTGGCCATGATGGACCTCGGGCATCTCCCGAAGCTATGGGAACGGGCCCTTCTGTTTCCGCGTCCGAAACCGAAGATTGCCTGGACTTGGGAGTTATACTTTCTCCCTGGACAGTAGAACAAGCCGCGAGTATCGAGTTACTGGATATTGAAATACCTCAGCAGGTCGATGATTGGACCGATTACTTGTCCTTCGCTGCCGACAGTCCCCTCGACATCGGCGAACCAGTGACCAAGGACCAAGTCGTCAGAACACAAAACCACAGGGTGAACTATGTCCCAGCAGACCTCAACCGGGAGATCGAGGAGTGCAGGAACACCAGGAAAAGTGGACGCAGGGTCCGGTTTGCACGGGTAATTGATGGTATCAAGTACCAAGTGAATATTAAGAGAACGGGAAAGGTCAGCGTCCTTGCTGTTCCGGGGAAGTAAGAGGGGAATGTAATGACCAAATTTTGCACTAAAAATTTGTATTACATCCTAAAAATATTCCTCTTAAAACAACAAAAACCTATAAAATAACCTCCATTTAATATTTTAATTCCTTTGCTTTTATTCTGTTATTAACATTATACTTAAATCGAACATAAGCACTTTTATTAAATCCTTAATACATTATCTGAATTTATTGTGAATATTTTTGTTAGCCTTATAATTAAATAAAATACGTCTTGGAATTAATTTAAAAATTATTGTGAATTATTGTTCTAATTTGTAACATACTAGGTTAAGTTTTGCATACACACACACACATACATACACAGGTATGGAGCAACACAAGCAGTGAACCACCGAGATCAATCTGGCATAGCAACACGAACAGGTTTCAACATCACGCCATATGCAGCAGCTACAGAGATGATACGTGCATAGCAACAGGAGACAAAACAAAACCAGTTTTAGCGTCATCACGCCACATGCAGCGGATACCAAGATCACTCTGGCATAGCAACACAAACTGGTAGCAGCCAAACAGGTTTTAACATCACGCCACCAGCAGCTACGAGCAAAACAACGCATACACACCAACACGCAACAGTGAGAACGAGAACCGGTTTTAGCATCATGATGCCACAGGCAGCTATGAGCAAGGCAATAAAAGGCGAGTCGCGGCATAAACGCGGTCTCTTGTTTTGCGTGAAGTCGAAGGTATCGGACGTTGAGTAAGCTCTTGTTTTGCGTGAAGTCGAAGGTATCGGACGTTGAGTAAGCTCTTGTTTTGCGTGAAGTCGAAGGTATCGGACGTTGAGTAAGCTCTTGTTTCGCGTGCAATCGGACACAACGGACGTGCAGTATTAGTAATCATCGTGCAGTCAAAGTGGTTGGACAGAAATTAGTTGTAACGTCGGATCAGTCATCGTGCAGTCAAAGGGATCGGACGATTAGCAACGCGTGTCTGGGAAGTGGTAAGTGTTACCTGGTGGGATTAGTGTTTATTTGATTAATCGTAGACACATTACGTTGGTTAAGCCTCCTTCCAACTTTAATATTTTGCTTCGCTCCTAGTGTCGTCAACATAGCCATAGACATATTACGTTGGTTAAGCCTCCTTCCAACGTTAATATTTTGCTTCGCTCCTAGTGTCGTTAACATAACCGTAGACATATTACGTTGGTTAAGCCTCCTTCCAACGTTAATATTTTGCTTCGCTCCTAGTGTCGTTAACATAGCCGTAGACATATTACGTTGGTTAAGCCTCCTTCCAACGTTAATATTTTGCTTCGCTCCTAGTGTCGTTAACATAACCGTAGACATATTACGTTGGTTAAGCCTCCTTCCAACGTTAATATTTTGCTTCGCTCCTAGTGTCGTTAACATAACCGTAGACATATTACGTTGGTTAAGCCTCCTTCCAACGTTAATATTTTGCTTCGCTCCTAGTGTTGGTAACATAGCCGTAGACATATTACGTTGGTTAAGCCTCCTTCCAACGTTAATATTTTGCCTCACTCTCAGGGACGTAAGCATAGTAAGCACAGCCGTAGACAGATTACGTTAGTTAAGCTTCCTTCTAACGCGAACCTTTGGTTTGCCTTGCTCTCGGTATCACGTTTCGCACGAAGCTAGTAAGTAAGGTGAGAGAATAGCGATATATTAGATTTCCACCAGTCCAGGTAACACCACTCAGCGGACGATAGCCCAGTCCACATGCGAGATATTCGTTCTACTACCCGATCGTAACATACGTCCAACGTTTGACCACTTGCCGCTCGACATTGACGAGAAACCTTAGGAGTCGCGCTAACGTCGTCAGTAGCCACCACGCCACCACCCCAGGAGATACACTAGCGTCACTCATCTTCGTCACACAACGTTCTCGGGAATCTCATACGTCGCTCGCCTCCGTGACAACACCTCATAGGTCACCACAAAGTCAAGGTCACCGTCAGGCAACGTTCACAGGAACCTCGTACAACGCCACAGAGTCAAGGTATTCGTCACACCGAGTTCTCAAGGACACCGTACCTCACCACCAGGTCAAACATCGTCGCATAAACTGTGTGGGTGTGTGTGTGTGTTAAGTCACATACGATTTTGTTAGTTGACCATTTGAATTGTGAATAAACTAAAGAAATATTAAAGAGAACAAAGCGAAAGGGTCTTTAATTACAAATTTTCTGTCACGAACGCTGGACACCGGCGAGTATACCCCAGCTGTAAAATCCGGAAAACGGAAGTTCGATACAATTGTTGCTTGGAAAAAGATGTAAAGGCGGACTTGTAAATTCATGGAGTTTTTTTAAAACTATTTGTTCTTTTAATTTGCCCACTTCATATGATTGAAAATGATTATTAAAATTAATAAGTTCAACTTCATTGCATAAAATATATATTTTAGTACAAGCTTTAGCAAAATAAGCAATTTTATATAATTTTGCAAATTTGTTATCATCTATAGTTAAGTAAGAGTTTTTCTTATAAGTTTTTCCACAAAAAATAATTTTTTCATAATATACAATGTTATCGTAATTTATTTTTAAGTGAACAAAAATGTTATTAAAATTATTATTTGGCTTAGTTATATCTTTAGTACTTATTTCAAAAATATCAGAAAATCCATTTTTATGATCTACTAAAAATTTTGCAAAACTTAGACCTGCTTTTGTACATAGTGTTAACGGCACATTTACTCTAGAGTTAATATTACCACAATATTTCTTTGTGTCTTTATGTTTTGCTTCAAATCTTAAACTCCATAAATACTTAGGTGGACCAC
Source organism: Dichetophora obliterata (assembly GCA_963920525.1). Lineage (NCBI taxonomy): Eukaryota > Metazoa > Arthropoda > Insecta > Diptera > Sciomyzidae > Dichetophora > Dichetophora obliterata. Next base: position 153,769,027 of record OY986435.1, on the reverse strand, counting down.
ACTTTCTTATAAAATTTGGATAGTGAACTAAAAAATGGGCTTTAGGTTTAAGCGATCCATAAAGCTGTATATAAAGTTCATTATGTTCGCTAACTAATAGCTTCAATATTTCCAAGTCATTGTCAGTATATTCATTTTTTAAAAGATGGTCTAATATTTTAACAAGGCAAATTAATAATTTCCAGTGCCGATTCGATTTTGGAACTAAATCCCCAATAATAAGGAGAATAAAATCTGTTAAATTCCAAAGCTCCCGAGCAGTCATCTTAAGATTAAATTTTGGAAGTCTTTCTTTTGATATATCGGGTCCAATATTACCTACTTCGTCTTCGCCATATGGAAACAATCTTCTGCGACTATTAAATGTTTCTAAAGAAAATATATCTTGATTTATAAGAGACATTAACGTATTGCATATGTCATAAATGCAAACCCCTTCAAAAAGGTCATGCATTAGATCTAGCGATATATTTTGCGTAACATGAAAAGCTTGGAGTGTATTGAAAACACAGTTTTCTTTCACACCGGTTTCTTTGAAATTTTCCATAGAAAGGTCAGCAGCATAATTTTCTTCATTTCTTAAAGCAATACTAATCTCAGCTTTATCTTTTCGCAATTCACAACGCTCACGACGACAAACTCTACAAAACCTTTTCGAGTTGAAGGATTGAATAAATCCCAAAAATGAATTTAAGCCTAAATTGTCACCTAGAAATGATCCAACAGTAAAATATAATCGTAACGGCTTATCAGATGTGACTATTTCGAGTCCTTCATCTTCTAAAGATTTTAATTCTTTAATTAAGTGATAAAATGCTGATGCGTTTCCAAAAGTTTTTATATCGCTACTGTTTATATATCCTAAATGAAAAACAAAATCTAGCTTCGATAATACATGTTGGGGCAAAGTAGGAAGACTATAATATCCTGCTGAAATTGATTTTGAGTGTGAACCTAAAGGATTATTTATTCCAAAATCATCAAAATAAATAAACAATGGTATTATCAGTTTATTGTTAAAAATGGCTTTCTGTAACTTGAAAATATCTCCATTAACAAAGTTGTTTAGTGTGTTTAGTGATTGCAATTCATCCATATTTTGTAATGTTAGATTTAGAATTCCTGGTATTTCTAAAAGTTTTTTTAATTGGAATTTAATTGGCATATAATAGCAGCTAAATTTTTTACTATCCAAACCAGGATTTCCATGCCTAACACGTTCAACAATTTGGTTGGCGAAAGTATGGCACACAGGTCGTTCAAAAAGATTTTTTTTTTTAGTAATGTTTTAAAAAATTTGTGTTCTGTAGAAACTTCCTTAAATGGATTTTTACAAAATTCTAGTATATTATGCAACGGAGTACTAAAATCTTGGCTATTTGTAACATTACGAATACATTCTTCAAGATTGGAAAATATATTTAACATTAAACTTTGTATGATCTGAATTTCATTTCGTGGCATCATTGCTTCTGAGGATAAATATAAAGAAAAATTGAATGCTTGCTCTTTTAGTTTAGCAATATTTGAATTTAATTCAGATTCATTGAGATTTGTGGAAGTTGTTGAAATATTTTTATTTGCTTCATTATTATTAACATAAGCATGGTGCATTTCTATGGGTTGTGTAATTATTTCATTTGAACTCTGGTGTGCATAGTTTGGATGCTTGCGATTAATATGAGCCTTAAACGATTTAATACTTGAAAATTTTTGTGTACAATTTTCCTGTTTGCATTGTATTGTACTAGATGAATTCAGAAAGTGAACAATTTGATAGTGATGTATTAAACTGGCCAAATCTGGCATTTTCTGGCTGCATATAAAGCAGGACAACATTTTATATTGTATTAAGTTTTCAAAAAGTTTATCAAGGTACAAATACTTGGCAATTTACTTTCGTTAGCAAGGGTGATTTCGTAGAAATACTCTTGTATTAAAAGCCATGGTCCACGACAGCCTTTTGGATATTCCAAGGACAATGCTTGGATTATTTTAAAGCAAACATCAAGACTTGTTAAGAAAGAGCCAAATTTTAAAAGTGTTTTATCAAAATAAACGTAAAATTCTTGCAATTGATAGATACTTAAGCCTACAACTATTATAAATGGTTGCACAGTCAAACCTTTGCTGTAATAGGTCCCTCTAAACTCCGATATTACTTTTTCGTAATCGCTTATTGTTGTTAGATGAACGATAAAGCTTTCGTTTGCATCTGGAATAGATATTTTCTTTGAAATCTTAGATGATTTATCCAAAAACCGTGCCGTTGGTAAGATAACTGCATTCAAGAGAACCGTATATATGTAATCTAAGGAACCTGATGAAGAGAGTTAAATGTTGAGTTAGTATTGAAGTTGCCTGTTTTGAAATGTATTGAAATGTTTTACTGAAAATGTTTCATTTCAACTCAAAATAAACATCTGGAATTTCAAAGTCGATTAGAAAAATTTAACCAGTGCATCTGGTAAAAATCGCATATTTTGTATTTTATGAACAGCTTGATCACGACTTGTGCGCAAAGTATTTTCTCATGCACGCTGTTCGTTTCATTTACCAAAGCATAGGTTGCACTTCTCTTATCGACTTCAAAATGTAGACTTTATTCTTGTTGACCAATGTGAATGTTTTACTTTTTAAAAAAATTAAACTTGCAAGACTATTCGTGAAGTTAAATTTTTTTAAATGATGATTTCTTTTTAGCAGGGAACTTACTTGTGTCAGTTATTTCTCTCGAATTTGCAAAAATTTCCTTAGATTTTTTATCTTTTATATTTAGAGAGTAATAATTTTCAATTTTTCGTCTGAAAGCATCCCACTAAGTGAGAAGGAGATGACTCTTATTGGGAAAGAGTAATTCGAAATCAATGTTAATCTGTGAAAAACGTGATATTAATTTAAGCATATTAAACAACAATCAGCTAACTTACTAGTTCGTGAGCTCGTGCATTAGAATAAAGTGGCCAGCTACTCAAGAACTCAAAGTTTGTTGGGGAAGTTTTTATTTCCTTCTGCCTCAACAAAAAAGTGCGTTGCCATTTGTCTTTTACTTCATCCCAATTCGAAAAATCCCTCGAGAGGGAAGTTTTTAAGGCTATCAAAATAGGTTCGTCGATTTCAGCTATTCCAAGCTCAGCAGTCAGATCAGTTAGTTCAGAGTTGTCTTTTATAATTTTCCGTTTACGTTTTGCTTTTTGGTTGATGTATCGGTCCCAACGCTTACCACCAGGGTTTTTCTTAATGCCACGTCGAGTGAAGTAATATTCCTGAAAATGTAACATGTATATTGTGGCGGACAAGAGAGAAAAAAGTATGGAAAGTATGAAAAAGGCGATACTCACTCTTATTTCGTTCGGAAATTGCTCAATAATTTCTTCTACTAAGAATGGCAAGTCTTTTGGTGACAGTTTTATGCCACGCAAAAAAATATCTTCCAAAATTATATTTATCAAATCGGATCGAACTGAATCGATAAAATGTCCATTATTTTCATAAAAATCAAGTATGGTTTTTCCTTTTACGCTTTCTTGTAAAACCACATTCAGCTTCTAGTAATAAAAATTTAAAGATACAATTAATAACTATCCTGGGCTGGATTATAATTGTTACTTTACTCGTACCTTAGATAGCTGAGAACCTCCAACCGCTGTGAAGACAGGAAATGTTCGGTTTGATGGTGATGATGGAGCTGATAGCGAGTTTAAACTAGATTGGCTTTGCAACCAAGAAACTACTTTGCTGGCAACTGACACAGACAAAGTATCATCATCGATTCCGAACTGTAACATAGTATGGAAGTTAATTTTTTAAAAATAATATTCCCAATGGCGAAGACGAAGACTTTAATAAGTAGCCTTCGAAGTACTTTATTAAAGTAACTGATTAAATTACTGGCATAAGTGCAGATTACGGCCCATGCGTAAATAATTATTTTCTTTTTTTTAATTAAACTTATTTGAGCCTCCTTAATCCAAAATTTCAAAAATAAGAAGTCGGTCTTGAATGGTAAAGGAGATAAAATTCGTGAAATTTTCAAAATTCAGCGAAGGCCGCCTATTAAAAGAGAAAACTAAATACATATATTTTTCATTAAATTTGGTATTGGATTTGGATTTCACTTGTGTAAAATTGAAATTTTTCAAGTTTTCTCCTGCTTTCTCCAAATTTTATCTCCTAAACCATTCAAGACAGACATTTTATTTTTACACTTTTGGACTAAGCAGATCCAAATATGTGCAATAAAAATAGTAAAAAAATTTACGATAGTGCCGTAAACTGCAATTATTCTAAGTTACTTAGATTTTTCAATGAAGAAAAATAATAGAAATAAGAAACCTGTCAGAATTTTCAATAGGAGTATTCACGATTCAGTGCACTTGCCTGTGCAGTTAAGGACTTGTGCACTTTACAGTAAGTGGTTTTTGAGCTTGGGACTGGGTCGAACAGTCAATTAGAATTGGCGGTTTTTTCTAATTAAGTAGGAAAACGCATGATCAATAATGTTCAGTATCGGGACTTACCCTTCGACTTGGCTTTAGCGATCTTCTGGGCAAGTGCGGTTTCTGGGCAAGTGCAGATTCTGGACGATATTTTTCAAATAGTTCCGACAATTTCAAGGCTGTGTTTTTTTCCAAAAACTGGTTGCATTGATGGATTGCTAGAAGCATCTTTATTATTTTGTGGAGGACACCTTTTTTAAAAAACTTTACGAGGATACCTAAATTTCGCATCCACTTCACAACTACAATAATTGGTGTGTTCGGAAATAGAACAAAAAATTCCAAAAGTGCCAAAAAAGCTCTATGCACATGCGTCACCAATGTTGCACAAGTACGTACTTTCGTACCAATTTGGACACGTACTACGTTTCCATGGCGAGTTAAGTCTGGATTAATAACTAGCCATCGTTGGACATGAGCAATTCATGAACTATTATTAAGCTTGCAGCTGTGCATTTATTTATTTTTATTATTATTTTTGATTAATTATTTACTGAATGTTTATTTTTTCTTCAAAACTAATTATTATGGATTCCAAAATAAAGGTTATGCTTTTACCTATCCAATCTTATCTTAAAATTCCATGCATTACTTTTAAAGATATAACAGTTTATATATATATTTCGTTAAAGGTCGAAACATCAAGTGAGCATAGTACTTAAAATGTTATATCTTCAAAAGTAATGCTTTGATGGCTCGTTGAATAGGTAAGAGCATAACCTTTCTTTCGGTACCCATAATAACGAGTTTTGTAAGAAAATAGCAAAAATTACAAGTGAAAAAAGTGAAAAATTCATTTATGCTAAAAGTTAAATATGCCGAAAAAATTGCCGGTAAAAACTTGCCTGTACCGTCGACTTGCCGTGTGGAAAAGGGGACCAAATGAATCAGCGTAGTGAGGCATGTGTTTACAGCTTTTTTTGCACATTTCGTAAATTTTCTTTCATTTTCGAACACACTAATTATTTTAGCCGTGAAATATTTAAGTAAATATCCCCAACAAGATTTTACATAGCTATGGCCGCATTCTAGCCGAAAAAGTGCTCAAGTAGCGAAGTAGCATAAAATATTTTCGCTATATAAATTGTGACATCTCAAGGAACATGTTCTGTGAGAGCATACCATTCAGCCCGAAAGTTGTGGAACAGTTCTTTCCGCTGAATGCAGGCTATCCTTCACAAAGGATTGAAGGTGATACGACCAATCCAGCCAGTCTTTGGACAAAACCAAAGAATATGCTCATGCCAAGAAACAGCGGTTGAAAAAGATCGCTTAAGGCCGCTTTACATTGTCCTACTGTGTGTTACCACATGTGAGATAGAAAGTATAATTGAATTTCATCATGCTGTCATTTTTAATTTTTGTATGAAGAAATTAATTTTTCGCTTTTAGACTATCTCACAGAGTCGCACCGCATTTTTATACTTTACACTATACTAAAACGTGAAAATTTGAGTAATGAATCGGTTTTTAATCAATTTAAAGCCCCTACAAAGTTCAATAAGCTGTAAAACTGCTTCCTTCTGTTATTCCATTTGAAATTACATTACGAGCTTAAAATTTTCTCACCTAAATAATAAATTTCAAGTAAGTTTATGGTAAAATGCATCTCTGGTGGGATAGAATGTGTGATGAAATTAGAAACAAACCAAAAAATAAAATGTGGTACGACATGCCAAAAAAATCAGAACACACATTGCTTTCCGTTGTTTACACCATCTCACTTTCTATCACACATGAAAATTTTGACATGTGTTAACACACAGTGGGATAATGTAAAGCGGCCTTAAGGAGAAGTAAAAGAGTAAAAATGTGCAATGCAAGAAGAAACAAACTTTCATTCGTGATGACACCAATTCTTACAAATCCAAGAAAGAATATAAATTTGTAGTCTTCGCTAATGATGTCATCCAATTCATTTGGCGCTTTTCCAGCCTGTTTTTGCCATAAAATTTGGGTCTCATACTGAATCGTTAAGGCCAAAGCCCGATTAGGTCTTCTAGTGCGTCGAAATACTTGCCTTTGACCGTCGTTGAAGTAAACGACAATGACAACTTTTTAAAGGTTTTGGAAGACGTCGAGATGTATCTGTGCTTCGTAAGATACAATAAATTTCGCGAATTTTTTAATATTTTTTGAGTGTGTAGAAACAAATTTCGGAATAATTGAATAGTGAAAATTAAAATTTTTTATTATTTTTTTATCATATGTATTAAGACCTTAGTCAAAATCCAAAAAAATTTCAGGCCGCTCGCAAGTCGTTTAGAAGTTATAGTGGTCAAAAAATGTGAAAATTGGCCTAAAAACTAATGATTTTATTTTATTTTCCTACAAAACTATTATGGGTATCAAAAGCTAATGATGTTACCTATTCAACGAGCCATTAATTTTAAAAATCCATGCATTACTTTTGAAGATATAACAGTTTATATATAAATTTCGTTAAAGGTCGAACCATCAAGTGTGCATAATACGTAAAACGTTATACCTTCAAAAGTAATGCATGGATTTTTAAGATAATTGGCTCGTTGAATAGGTAACATAATTAGCTTTCTTTTAATGCCCATAAAATAAAAAAACAAGACTAGGAAGGTCTTAATATATATAATAAAAAAATTTTAATTTAATTTTTCATTATTCTTCAATTATGCCCAAATTTTCTGTACATATTTGCAAATTTATAAAGAATTCCTTATTTAATGCAAACTGATTGAACATTTTGATATGAAAGATAGGTTTGGGCGAAACCTCACGTTTTAAAAAGGTCATGAATTTGATTTTTGAAAACATATTAAAAAATAAGAGTCTAATACAAACGTACCTCATTTTTTCTCCAAGTAAATAACTTCTCTCTGAAACGTGCACGAAGTCCAATGGGTGGTATAGCTTCCTGTATATCTTCCTTAGATAAATATCTTAGGCTTTCGTAGTCAATTGAAGATTCTAAAAAAAATAACATTTTGAAATTAGGGGTATTTACGAATTGTGCACTTCCCAGTGCAGTTGAGAACTTCCGCACTTTACAAAAACAAAATACACGTACGTTAAAAATGTGCACAAGTGGTTTTCTTTTGTAGCCTAAAAATTAAGGACTTGAACCGTTCACACTGAAAATTGTAACAGCCTTTTGAGTTACCCAGTGATATGAGCTGTCAGTGCTTGCATTTTGTTGTTAGTGCTTTTTGATAATAAATCTAAAAAGTTATGTTACTGCCATAGCTCGGCGTTTTGTCGTTGGATGGATGTTTTGTCAGCCAAAATAATGCATGCATCCAACAATAAATTGACAAGCAATGCACCGACATACTTTGGCGATGGAAAACTGTGATAATGTACTAACAAAACCACCTAACAACAACATGCAAATCGCGATGCTGTCACTGGGCAAGAAAAAAACTGTAACTACGTATGTATGTTACTTTTGTTGCTGTTGTTGCTAAAGGGCCACGGGAGCCCTCGTCTTTAACCGTGCACATTCCTGTTGTGATAACTTTTAAGAATTAGGCTGAGTTCCAAATTGCATCTATGCAATGCATCAGTGTGTTTTATTTTGAATTGGTTCGAAGCTTTTTAACCAAAATTGCGCAACTAGACTATTTTTAAGAATGTCAACAGAGTTGGACTGTTTTCGTAACTAAATTTAGCACCAATTCAAAATGAAACACACTGATGCATTGCATAAATGCATTTAGGAACTCATCCTTAATCATATTTTGGGAATACTTACTTTTCAAGTAATGTTTCACTTCCGACAAATTGAATTGTTTTAATAATTCGTCGAGCTCAGCCTCATCGTTATCTTCATGGATAATAATATCTTCGTAGAACACCACACTACCTTCTGCTTCGTTTACCTCCACTAGCACTTCTTCACTTTCCATTTAAAACTTTTTAATTTTTGCACGACGCTACTTGCAACTCGCGATTAAACTTCTGATATGCAAAAATTCACCAGAACTTAACGGAACTTCTTAAGCACGCTAACAATTTTTTTTACATGATGCAGTAATGATTTTACTAGAATTCCATAATGATTCTACATGATGTCATAATGATTATACATGAAATCATAATGATTCTACATGAAATCATTTTGATTTACTTTTTACATGTTGCAATTATGATTTTAATGGATTTCATAATGATTTTACATGAAATCATAATGATTTTACTCTGCAAAATTAATACTAACACAAACACACCATGCACGTGTGCGTGCGTGTTTTTTTACATGATTTTTACAATGATTTTACATGAAATCACAATGATTTTAATGTTGCTGTCACCACGAAATATGAAATCATGTAAAATGAAATCAACTATGCATCACAATGATTTTACTATGCAAAATTTTTCTGTGTGTTGATGTTTTGTACGCAACTCATCAAGTTGGCAACTTGATCAAATAGTGTGTGGAGAAGTCATCGACTTAAATGTAATTTTCAATAAAAAATTAAAATAAAAATTTATTACTTTAATTTAATTTCGAGCTTTAGATCAACTAAGTTTTTAAGAAGGCAAAGACAACAACAACAACAAATCGCTGCATTTCCTCTTCAGTAGTCTTTGAGTGATTAGGCTCAAAGTCGTAAATGATATATCATATATCATATATCAAAGTAGTATATAATTTCACACATTTGGAATTCATTCATTTTATATATATAGAAGAATTATATAGAAGAATTTGAACGTTCAAATTGGCTACTTAATCATATGACATTTTCAAGCAGTAGGCTATTTATAGATCACCGCCAACAACTCTACCTAGGTTGCCATCAAAAACTTACTTGATCTAAAGCTCACAATTAAACTCATGTAATTATTTAATAGATCACAAATTAATTACCTTAAAATAAAAATATTAAAATGAAACACGAAAAGCGCTTTTTGCATACCTTAAGGCTTGGGAAAGTTTAAAAGCGATGAATATAAAAATACATTGGAAATTCAAATAATTTCAATAAATGATGGATTAAATTTTTAATTTAATTGTATAGAAAATAATTGATCAGTTAGCCTACTCAACATATTGAAAGTAACATAAACTTGTCAAACTGATCTTCAAAAAACATATAATAGACAACGGTCAAAATTCAACTTCATAATGACGGTTGACTGCCAAGTCATTCGAGTTGATTGATTTGTGTGTGGCCGTATAAAAACTCAGTCCGCAACTTAGTTGTTTGGTAAATTGATAAGTGTATAGGGTGCTTTACATATTACATTCTAAATAAATAATGAAAGTAAAATGAATTTTAATGACATCAAACCAAAGTCAAACACTGTGTGATGTGTGCTTCGACTTCAGTGGAAAGTATAGATGTTTGCATAAAATAATTATGTGTATAAACCACAGCGCACGAACGGCAATCGTTATAATTATGCATTATTTTGAGCTACTGCCTCGTGTACCATTGCAGGTTGATTTCAACTTCGGCTAAGCAGTGATACAAAAGTAAGCTTACGAACGATGAAATCAGCGCGTGCACTGCATTTTTACTCAAGTGTTTGTAGATTACTTCAGTATGAATAGAGTAAATAGTTTTAGGAAGTTTTAGGGGTAACTTATTTCGAAGATGATGTCAAACTTTAAAATTTAAGATGGCGGATAGAGCTGCCACCTAGATTTTTTTTCATTTATGCGAATTCTTGTAATTTTGAAATTCTGACAACGGATTTGATTTCGAATATAATGTCACAGTTTTAAAATTTAAGATGGAGGTTAGGGTTGCCAGCTAAATTTTTACCACAGTATTGCCACCTAATAATATGTATTTTTAAGAGTTTTAAACATAATTTATCAGTGTTAAGGGGTCGCTGATTTCGAATCTAAAGTTAGAATTTTAAAATTCAAGATGGTGGATAGGGTTGCCACCTTAATTTTTTGTAGTTTTATGAATTCGGGGCTGGCAAAAAAAAATGTTACACCAAAAATGGGTCGCTGAATCCAAATCCATTGTCAGAATTTCAAAATTATAAAATTTTGAAATAATAGGGTTGCCACCTATACATATGTCTTTTCAAGAGTTTAAAACTGATAAATGACGTTTAAAACTCTTGAAAAGACATAATATTAGGTGGCAACCCTATTATTTCAAAATTTTTAACAATTGAACAAAAGTTGTAGCTTTATTAAAGATCTGCATACATACAAAATCTTATCAAAATCAGTGATTAAAGGTGTTTTATAGTAAAATGGCGTCTGATATAATTTCTTAAAAAACTAAATTTAATAAATATCTTTAAAAATTTACTAAACAAATTTTATTGCTCACTCAATTAAACCTTAGAATTTATTTAAAAAAAAAAATCAGCTCAATTGAACCATTAGCTTATGAGCTACAAGCTCTCAAAAGTCACGCAAAGTAACTGCAATGTTACTGCAATGTTACTGCAAATACTTTGTGTTCGGAGAACAAAATAAGCGCTGTTTTTTTTAGCAGGAGTTACGCTTTATGTCTTTGTTTTGTTGCTTGTAAATGACCATACTTACCATTGCATACCAGAAGTTGAAAAGACCCTGGCTGGTTGTCAAACCAACAACTCGAACATGCATTATTGTGGTCTTACGACACGCTCATACACAGTTGGCTTCAATGTTGCAAGTATGTTCGACACAACAATCGCAGCGCTTGCGTAGTGAGGTCAGACTGTCACTGTATTTGTTGAGGGTAGATTGCAAGTAGCGAAAATGCCATCGCTTGCAGATCACTGGTACCTAAGAAAAAAAATTAGAAAATATCTTGTGTACGAGTATCCAATAGTAACATGTAACTTATTCAATCATCATAACTATTTAACCCTGGATAGCCAATCATATTTCTAATACGTTATAACCAATGTTAGTCGATTTGACTAACTTGCTCTAACACTCGTTTTAAGGAGCTGTTGGTACATAATATACATTAAAAGCTATTGAAATGGAAAAACTATAGCCTAATTTACTAGAAATCCAAAAATATATACATTGGTTTTTGTTTTTATTTTTATATTTGACATATTATAAGCTACCTATTTCATCAGTTCTAAAAAAAGAAAGCAGTGTTAGTTGAAACGACTAACATTGGTTATACAGTGTTAAAAATTAAGTAATACCATGTAATTATAATTAGTTTTTGTTTTAAAAATATATGTTCAACTTTGAACGCGTTGATCTCGAAACAGAATCTTACACAAACACTGATAGGCTTATTCGACAAAAACTATTGAAAGGATTGACACTAAGGCTTCCAATCCGGGGATCTCGTACTTTTTTCATCCCGACAGTTCCGGGACTATAAGGCCTAAAATCCCGGGATTTTGAAACTGGAATTGCCTTCAAGTAGCAAAAATGCAACACTTTAATTTGACATTCGAGTAAAAACTTTAAAAATAAATTTAAATTTACCTTAAATGTTCGAAAATTAAATAAAATTGTATTTAAATGGTGGCACTGGCGCTAAACTACTTCAAAAAGCATATGATTATTTGATAATAATTCCGCCTACTTGTGTTGAGTACGAGAGATGTTTCTCTCCGGCTGGAAATTTTGCGACTTCAATTTTGCGACGGTCCTGACACCTCAGATGCCTTAGTATTTTAAGAGCATATTTTCAAAGTCAATCAGTCTAAATAACCGTTCAAAGGCTTCAGTGATCTCAAGAAAATTACCTTTTTTATGTTAGTATTATGTCAGAAAATATGAATTTAAGGAATTATACTATAGATATATATAATAAATCCATATATAATCGTCCCTTATATATATTTAAAAACAAATAAAATAAATTAACTTTTTTTTAAAAAATTTAAGTAAACAGTGTTTTTTTTAATTCTTTATTAAAAAAATATCCTAACTTTCATACCTTGCACACAAATTCTTTTTTTTTTTTGTTAAAAAAATTACTTTTTATCTTTTTTCCAAATCCCAGGACTCATCCCGGGATACTTAATTATCAACCCCGAAAACCCGAAATTGCTTTTGAGTCCCGAAATTGGAAGCCCTAATCGACACATTTGTATTTTCTCATGATTTTTTTTTAACTTATCGATGACAATATTGCAATCTAAAATAAAATTCTCATATTGGTTTTAAATCAAAATTAACAGTTCTATTACTTTCGCCGTTTGAGCTATCAGGCCAGCCATTGGTAGGTATTAATTTAATTATCACTATAATGACAAAAAAATCGATTAAGAAGTCGATTTCCGGACGTCACACGTACTACTGCTTATAATACAGTCGAAGACGCTCTATGAAGTCTTTGTCATATTTCGCACAAACGCACAGAATTCAATTTCGTAAAAATCTCAAATTCGAAGATTTTTGCTTGGTCACGAATATAGTTACAGTTCTTGAAAGTCTGCAAACCAAAAGCAGATACTTGGTCAAAGAATATCTAAAAAATTGATGGAAGTCGATGAGACCAATATTTTATTATCACTAATTAATTTGCTAGCTTTTGCATGATAAAGCTTATTTTTTTTTACAAAATGATATCTATACAAGCCAATTGTTTTTTTATGATTAAATAACTACAATATATATCACAAAGAAAAACTTATGAAATTTAAATGGATTATCAAAATCATATCAAAATTTATTATTTTTGAGCTTCAAATTTTCTTTTGAAATAAAAAAATTGCAACAAACACATAGAAATTTAAAAAATACTGGTTGATTATTGTCAAGTTGCCAGAATAGGGCTGTTATTATTATAAATAAAAATAAAAATACTAATTGACTATTGTCAAGTTTCCAGAATAGGGCTGTAAATATTTATGCCAATAGCGATGGTTTTTGTTGTTAAAATTTTTTATTTTTTTCGGTGTATGGAACAATTCATTTAAAGTTGTTTGACTTGTTAGTCACTGCAAATCCAACTTTAAATTGGGGAGTAAGGTTTTAAAAATGTTTTTTTGTTTAATTTTTTCTGAATGTACAATATGTCGAGAGTATTGTGTCAAAATTTCAAGCAAATTGGAACAAAAATAACGAAGATACCAGCCCTCATACTGGGGTGTTCGAGTTGAAAAACTTTAAAGCGATTTTCCCACAAGTCGTGTTTTCAAAGTCGGTGAACACTCTGCAGCCAAAACGGCTGAACCGATCGTTTTGAAATTTGGTACACTTATTCACAAATAAATTCATGAGGTTGTTGTAACTCCATATGCTGTCTAGTTTTTATTTGTTCTTTGCTTATTTTTCATTTTACAGTAAGAAATATGTCGTTTTTTTGGTAAAAACTCGATTTTTTGACTTTCAAGTGCTGCCAAAAATTATTTTGCCAAGACTTAATTTTTATTAAAACAATATATGGTGTGAACTTGGACTAAATATGTCCATAAATAAGAATTTTCGACCCCAGCACCACCTTGCGGGATCTAACTAAAACATAAACCATTCGGAGCACCACACGAACATACGGTGTGAATTCAAGGTGGAAAGCTTCAGTGGTTCGGCCGTGATGCTCGGATATACATATGCACCATCAATTTTATATATTAATATGTAATATATTAAGGGTATTCACATTTGCGTGTTTTCCAGTATGGTCAAAAAACCCCGTGGTATTAATATCACACTTTACCAAGCGGTTTTTATATTTGTTGTTGTTTTACATAGAAGATCTAAAAACCAAAAGTGTGGTTATTTTAAGTAATGATATGTTTAACGAACGTGGTTTTTGAAGTTCCATAAACAGCTGTTCAGTTGGCAGTTATTTTCTAACTAGTATATAAGCCTGTCCTACGACAGGTCCTCCGCACACTTCCTTTTTGGAGCCATTTGCAGAAAGAATTCGTTTTCTCTTTTTAAAGCTTGATTTCTTATTCACTTGATTTTTGCAAAATAAAAATGTACCACTTTAAGCAGTATACAAAAATTAGTTCAAGTGCAAAAGTGCAAAAAGTCGAGTTTGGTAACAATCATATTCATACACAAATTTACAAACTGGCCTTGCAACCATATACGCAGCAACTAAGGTGTCGTTTCGAGGCTGATGCTATTATATTTTTTGGTATAATCGACTCAAATCGAATCAATATAATTTCATTAAATTCGTCATAACAAGGGCTAGGAATCTGAAGCACTAAAAATTCGAAAATATGCGCATATAACAAGCACTTAAAGCTATAAAATATACGCTAAAAACAGGTAAAATATGCAATTCAAAATATTTTTCTACTATTTTATTATCGGTACAAAAATTAATATATCATGTTATTTAACAAAAACAAATAGATAAACAATAAATTTTAAAACAACAAAAATATGCAGAAAACATAAAAGTAACCTTTTCCAAAAAGACGTCACACTAAATTTAAATGGTTGCAAATAAAAAAAAAAGCAAAAATATGCAAAAACGACATGCATTTATTGTAAAATATACAAGAATATGCGCAATAAATATGCAAAAGCAGGCATTTTTTGTAAAATATATAAAACCATGCATTTATTGCAAATTATGCATTTACGATTGAATGCCATTTAAAAGGAAATTTCATGATTCGTAAAGATAACATAACCATTTCCATTTTATGATTTCTAGTAAAAACATGCATTTGCATGAGATTCTTAGCCCTAGTCATAACTTTTTTATAAAAGGATGAAAAAAAGAGGTAGTTAATAAATATTGTCACTGATAAGTATCAAATATATTTTCTGTACATACTTTCAGGCTGAAAATTTTTGAGAACATATGTAATTACAAAAAATAATTACAGTTTGAGAAATACTGTGTGCGGAGCAGCATGCTTGCCTTTTATGTATTAAGATGAGCATACTTTCAGGCTGTACAGTTTGAGAGATCTTGGACACGAAGCAGCGTGCTTGCCTTTTATGTATTAAGATTTCCAAAATGTAAGAAGATTCAAATGTAAGTTAAACTTCTTGAAACCATATACATATAAATAAAATATATCAAATTGGATAGTTAATTTATTTGCATATTAACAAAAAGTGAAGGCGGGAGGTTCCGAACAATAAATTTTATTTTAAAGGGTGCTTATAATTGTGATTTTTAATCATGGTAAAAAATCCCAATACCACGATACCTCACAATTGTGAATACCCTTATTGTAAAAAACTAAACATATAAAATGCATCAGAACTTTTTGGTAATGAGAAAAGGTGAGAAAAAGACTGCAAGCTGAAAGTAGATACTTTGTCAAAAAATATGCAAGAAATTGATGGAAATCGATGAGATTAATATATTTTCTTACTAATCAATTTCCTTACTTTTGAGATTCAATGGTTCTTTTTATGATAAAACTATTTTTTTTTAAAAAATTATGTTTATACAAGCCAGTTGCTTTTCATGAATTGATAACAACGATTAAAAAATTCAGCGTATTTTGTGTTTGCTAGATATCTAAAAATATAATTAATTTTTAATCTTTATTTCAAATGGAAAAATACTTCATTTTCTCAAATAAAGAAGAATAAGTTAAAAAATTTCGCACTAATTAAAATTATATTATGTATATGTCAAAAAAGATAAAGATATTCACAAAACTCTTTCTGCTTTGTGGTAATTGCACTATTAGTTTTTATAATGCGTCGAAAATTTTTTAATTTAGAAAATTTTTTATCCCTGTTGAAAGCAATGTACGAAATGTGGTATACGGTAATGATAATACATTTTCAATGATTTGAACGTACTCACTGTTTTCATAATGTTCCTGAAACTTCACAAGCAAAATTAACTAATTTTAGCTTTTTATTCAGTTTTAATATTAAAAAAAAGTTTTGTTGTATATATTTGAAGTATCTACGTTAAAAACCCTGTGACAATTACTTGAAAGTCCATAAAACCTCTTCATTTTTCTTTTAAAATTTAAGCAAAATGAACTTTTGCAATAGATAAAAGAACAGACAAACAAACATCATAGAAAAACAAAACAATCTTGCAGTGTTGAAATAAAATATTTTTGTTTGAGATATTATTTTATAATTTTATTTTGTTAAAAAAATCATTATTGTTACATTTGAACTTTGTTCGTTATCAAAAATGTGTTCACTATGTTACATAGTATATAAAGCGGGGAATCTTAAAAAAAATTTCTATAATAAATACTATAATACATCTATTGATTAATTATTAACATATTTGAAAGGCTGCTTGATTCGTCCTTGACAAGCTGGTCTGGTGTCAAAGTTATTGCTATTTCTGCCGTTGAATGCTTTCGCCAAGCTTCTGCAGAAAGTTCCAATTCGTTTCTTATCTTCTTAAAACTGACGTCATCATCAAGCGAAAATGATGCAAATGTGTTTTTTATATTATTCGAAGTTGGTGCCAATTCAACGAGATTATTCAAAATTTCAGAAAGTTCTGTGTCCTCTTTGAGCGGTATGTTGGGCGAAGATGATTCTGTCAGATACCCTAATATAAGCTCATCAGATTCGTCGGATGTTTCTTCGATCTTCAAAGTGGGCGTTGATTTTTCCTGAAGATAGTCCAGTATATCTGTAAAATTGCCTCGTGATAACTCTGAAGATGGCGGTGGTATCCCAGCTGCAGTAGAATCTGCTAGTAAGTCTAGAATTTCTGTAAGCACGGCAGATTCGGTTGGTGGTGGTGATGGGGGTAACAGATTTTGTAGTTGCGGCTGATGCAATTCAATAGACGTCGGTGGCGACTGCTGTGCCAATGTGTCTTGTGAGTATGACATGAAGCGTTTGACAATATTCTCATGTTCACTTGACTCATTCGAGATATTTTCTGGCTCGCTACGCTCCTTAGGTTTCTCGTTTTGTAGGAGCATCCCTTCTCTCTTGTATCGCATTCGACGATTCTGGAACCAGATTTTAATATGTTTCTCTTCGAGAGATAAGCGTTGGGCAACTTCTTGACGACGCTGCCGTTGCATGTACATGCTGCGTCTATATTCACGCTCCAATTCGAGCACTTGAAAGGAATTAAAAGCGGTACGGGTGCGCTTTTTCTTGGGTATGGCACTATTTGACTTCTGATTACTCTCGTCGGATGAGCTGCATAGGGAACGTGGTGATTCTGGAGGAGATGCTTGCTGTATATCCTGTTGCGAGATGATGACGGGGTATCTTGGCAGCGCTGATGACGTAGATTGTTGATACATTATTAAAGGATGTTGTTGCTGCTGGTTGCCTGTTTGATGGTATTCTGTATAGCTTATTGGTAGCTGCAGTCGATTCGAAATATTTTCCGATTGCACTGGAACATAGTAGTAGGCCATTTTGACTTTGTTGGAATTTACTGGTTATGTCGTGTTCATTTAAAATTTACTTCTATGCTTTATTCACGCTTCTGTTCAAATCAGTTTTGACATCTTCCATTCTTTTGACAGCTAATATATACTGTTTGTTGTGCAAAATTAAACCCAAGAGCAGTTCGTCCATTATGGCTACCTGCATTGCTAAACTTTGTCAGCCATTTTTGTTACCTGAATGTAAGCAAAAGAATTTTCTCCAATCCTTTTATGTACACATCCTTGCGATCATCTTCTACCACTCACTCGATCTTATTATTTTTCTGCCTATTCTTATCCCTTTTTTCCGCGGTGGAAAATCCAGCCATCAAATCGTAATTTTAATGCTCGGGATATTTCAATGTGTATAGAGAATGTGAAGTACTGCGAATAGGCATAAGAAAAAGGGAATACCTGATTGGAACTTCACTGTTAGAGCACTGGTACAATAAAAATATTAGAATTTTTGTATTTTTGCCAAAACTGTGATTAATGCATTATTTTCCGGTTATTTCAATATCATCTGTGCAACTTGATGCAATTTTATTTGGTTAACAGGTAGTTGCAACACATGGGAAAAATAATGGAAAAAAAAGCGAATCATGATCGGATAAACGAGACCGCATGCTTTTGTACAGCGATCATGACACATACAAAAAAAATTAAGAAAGAAAACAAACACTCGATCGTTGACCACTGACCAACACCACGACCACTCCATCATTACAGTGAAAGTGAAAGAATGATTTCGGCAAAAGATTTTACAACATATTTTGCACAAAGAGATGTGAAGGATTTCCCAATAATTTCAGGGGAAATTTTTGTTAATGCCTTATAACTAATATCGTGAACGAAAGGTAAGGCAGCAAAAAAAGTTTATAATCTCGCATGCAGATATCGTTTGTTCTTTGAATATGAAGGCTGCGCAATAGTTTTGCTCTATGAAATTCTATGAAGTGTATCTCCAGATAGTTGATGTAATAAAATTTAAGCGTTTTATTAGTTCTTTTACGTTATATTCAGTTATAAAATTAACTTCTGTCTAATAAAGATAAAAGAATGGGTACAAAAGAGAAGTTAAGTGGAACAAAGCTAATAACACTTGTTCTTAAAAACAATACCTTAGCCTTTTTATAAAATTAAATCTGCGAGACATATATATATGGGAAAATTTCGGGATGTAAAATGATTTTGTAAATAGTACGAGTATCAATTTACACATATAAAGTCAATGGGCCTTACCAATAGTCAAGGACTGCAACTAAGAAAATGCTTTCACCAAGAAGTGTAAGATTTTCGTTAGTAGTCAACTTTTTCTTTTAATGTACCAATAAAAGAAATAAGTATTCGGTTTTATAGTGTAAGTTCTATTGTAAACTATTGTGAATGAAATTAATATGCATACATTTTTGTGTTCATAATAAAACATTTTTTTTATTTATTATTGCTTAACAGAAAATATTACGAAAAGAGTAAGGGACAGTCAGAGGATGAAAAACTAATATTGTAATTATTTTTTTTTGTCAGTAATTATATTTCTTTTTTCAAACAAACAATATTAAGTTAATATATTATATTTTAACTTTGTTTGACCCAAATTTGAAAAAAAATGGAAATTATATAAGAATTTATGAGTTTTTCTCGAAACAGGTGGTAACCACTGTAATTCAAAACCCGCTCGATAGATTGAAATGAAATTTATATAGTTTTTTGAAAGTATAAAAAACTAGTGCCTGATCGAAGGATTGTTTTCTTTTTAAAAACTTCAATTTTTTATAAACAATTACCCGTTACATTATTCCTTGAAAATCCGGATGTAAATTATCAGAGACCACCATTTTTTTATTTTCAAAGAAAAAAAGCTTCGATCAGACACTAGATTAACTATTGAAGCAATAATTTTGTTTAAATTAATTATTTTAGATGAACCTGTATGAAGTTATAATGTTCACCACAAAGCACCACTTATGAAGCAGTTACGACGATAACTTTTTACATAATTTATATATTTTTCCCAATTTGGGTCTAATTCAGTTAAAACATAATATATTAATTTAGTATTGCTTATAAAATAAATTATACTATTACTGACAAAAATTATTTAAAATACTTATTTTTTCATATCTCTAACTGCCCTGACCCCTTAAAGCTTTATTTGCCTTGGTAGTTTTTTGTTCAATTTGGTAGATTTTTTTTTAGATGAGATTGGTAGCAAAAAATTTTTTGAGTGGCAACCCTGACAGTACGTGTATGTGCTTTAACAGTGTACAGTTTAAACTTACAGTTTCATCTTTTGACTCTAAACTATCAGTTGACACTTTTCAATTTTTGACTCTAAACTGTCAGTTAAAACTGCACGTGCGTAACCGACCAAACTTAGTGAACATTAGCACTATTTTTGACCAATTCTTGAGCATTATTATTTATTGTGTTATACTTATATTATTTATTGTGCTATGCTCAAACTTGTTTCTACATTTTGTTTTTATCAATGTTTAGTCAATAAACTTTCTTTCAAGTTTACGCAAGAAAAATGCAAGCAATTCTTTAAATTAATTTAAAAGCATTTAAAAAGTATGATATTTGGGAAAAAAAATCAAATCAAAAAAACCAAATTAAAAAAAATCTACCAAAAAACCAAAAGCCAAATTAATGAAAAAAAACTATCCTTATTTGGTAGAATTCAACCAAAAAGGCAACGCTGCGCACAGTTCAATCTTTCAGTCTTAACCATGTTGTAATCATCCAGTTGGAAGCGGTTTTTTCTAGCCTTGTCAAAAACAGCTGATGGCAAATTTGAAGCAAAGAGAAATAAAACGATGTTTGTGAAAGAGTTTGTTTTTTAATTGTATGTAGTTGCCAAGACCTTCAACTAGCTTATCTTATGCTGTTGACGTGTTTTAAGCTAATAGCCTTGCTGTAATAGACCAACCTTCCACCTCCGAGACTAATTAATACCAACAAATTGCGATTAAAGCAAGCAAAGGATTTGCTGCTGCTGCTACTATTAAATCTGCTACGCGATTTCTTTATATATCAGATCTTCTTCTGCACACAATTTCTTATCGCGTGCTCTTGTAGCTTTCTGATTACCTTCAGCATGTTTTTAAAACATATACTAAAACAAGCAGCACTAGGGAACGACCAAATACTTTTCTAAGAGCTTCTTATAACGAATCACTAGACACTTATAAACAGCCTCGCTCTTTTAGATAATATTTTTTGACAACTATAGCAAAATATATAGTGTGGTGAAAAACCGCTTTCACCTGGTTAATTTCATCATGGTCTTAGCAATGGATTTGAAGAAGCAGGACGATTTCTCCCTTCTTGGTTTACTTTTTGTAATTTAAAAAAAGTTAAAAAATCGAGAACTCGTAAGCAGTAGTGGAGTAAAAAGTGTTAACAAAGGCAAAGTAAATCTGCGGACATCTGATTATTAACAGAATTAAGTGAAGAGCCATTAGATTTCCTCAATTATTTGCGCATAACAGAAGCAATTAAAATTAACTTGTTAAAAAAAAACTAAAAACCCAAACAACTTACTCCTGACACTAATTGATCTAAGAACTGTAGCACGTTCTGCTAGCTCGTAGCGATCGTAGTTACCGACTAATATTACCAATTTCACTTCACTCTGACGTCACTCTCACCTGCAATGTTTATGTACGAATCTAAATCGACTTCTGTTCATTCTTTCGTTTGAAATCGATAATCTGCCACAAGTCGATTTTACTTCAATGGAACCTGTTAAAAATGTGTTTCTGTAAGATGGCTTCCCGTTAAGTAATAATTCTACCAATCTATCTAATGTTAGAAATGGTGTATAATATTAAGTTATAAGTACTCGAAATGTACCTTTAAAAATGCTTGATTTCATTTCAGTTGAATTTTTTACTGATTGAAATCTTTTTTTGTTATTATAAAACGTTACGAAATATACTTTTTACTTATATACTTGGGTTACATTTATTTAAGTTGAACTTTTTACTGATTGAATATTTTGTGTTATTATTATAAAACGTTTTTGTTTTCAAGGTAATACAATGTAGAAATAATGCCTATTTACATAAAAATGAAAATTGTTAGCAAAACCATATATGCTATAGCAATTAAAAAGTACCGAGTTGCAAATATTTGCTATGTTTTCTATGCACATCACAATGTCAAACTATTTACATTTATAATTGTTGATTATTTCAATATAACGTCGAGTTCCCATAATTTTTTATATCAATGGACAAAAACATTGAAAAGGCAAACTAAAGTGATATGTATGATGGGTTCTGTGTTCCATACGTTTTCTTAACATATTTCAGATCCTCCCTGCAAGGCCAGATTCTGAATTCTGCATGCAATGTATAACATAGTACAAATAAAAATCCAGAAATAAAAGTTAATGTAAAATCGTTTGCTTAATTCGAATATTTCATCAGGTTTTTAATGAAATTAATCTGTTACCCAAAATGGTGGTACCATATTAAGAATTTATAATTTTGCCATTAATTTTGAATAAGAATCTGTACCTTCGCCAATATCGCTGCAACTTTTTCAAAACTAAATGAAATGTAGATTATTAATAAACAAACTTTTTCATCATTATCATCATTATTACAATAGAAAATTATTTTTTGTGAAACCGTGTTCTCGTCATATATTTAATTTTGATCAGGTTTTTTACTGCATATTTGCAATGATACCCTTCTTCTTCGTGGTTTTGTAGGGAAAACACGTTTGATATTGTTCTACGACATGCACAGTAAGCTAGTTTTCAAAACAATTTAAAAAATAATGGTACTAGTAGTGGAATTCCCAAACGCGTTAACGACGGTTTTGGATATCGTTAGTTAGCGAAAACTGTAATTTTCTATGAACGTGGCTCGAACAATGACCGATAACGACAACGATTAATATCGTTAAAGCTGGTTATATTGTGTATAAGATTCATATAACATGTTTTGGAATATTATTAATACAATTTTTTTTAGTTAATTAATTTTATGATATATTAAATTATTATATGAATTAAATTGCGAGATTTAGATCAAGTAAATTTTTAAGCAACTCACTGTTTAAAATTACATATGATTTCTCACATTTAGAATTCATTCATTTGAATTATATAGAACAAATTGAACGTTTAAATTGGCTACTAATCTTATGACACTTTAAAGCAGTCGGCTATTTATAGATCACCGCCAACTCTACCAAGGTTGCCATCTTTTCTAGTTGTTTCCTTTTTTATTTCAATATTCACTGGTGTTCGACAGTTTGTAGAAATGCACCATAAAAATGAAACGAGTTTTTTTGCTTCGCTAGAAAGTATTGTTCTAACTGAAAGGTGGCTATTTTCACAACCAAATGTTTAATTTGACCAAAATTGATCAATTATTAGATTATTTAATTAATTTGACATTAATTAAACTTATTTGGCCGTGCTACATAGAATAGAAGAATGTACGCCCCATTTTAATTCACGCCCCATTTTAATGTACGCAATCCTCTTAATCAAGGCACAATTAACAATTTGTCAAGAGTGGCGTATGTTACCATGTACGACACTCGTCTAACGCCCATAAAAAGTTACCAGTGGAACGGTTCGAGTAATTTAAGGTCGAACTCCGAAGTTATATCGGAGATATACTCCAATTACACTCCAATAACATTTCAATAATATCCCGAAACATTCTTATAACATGCCAATAACACTCCAATAACATTGAATACATCCAGTAACATAAGAATACAATTTCAATCATAATTCAAAACATTAAAAAAATTTTCCAATTATATTTTGGAATTATAATTGAGTGAAAACAAAACAAAACAAAACAGCAAATCGGTGTGCTTGACACCTTTTTTAAAAATTCTGAAAAAATTATCAAAAATTTAGTTGGGTCTGTAGATACTGGAAATGGCATTTTTTATTTCCTCGCTAATTTATTTTGCTCAAAAATGACGAAAATAATGAAAAATATACACTTTTTTGATGATTTATTTCTTGAAAACCAATAGGGATAAAATTTTTTTTTTAATATAAAAATATATGATTTTAAAATGTGTATCCATACTTTTTCAAAAAAGTGACAGTTTTACCAAAAAGCTCTATTGAAGATTGATTTTTTTTTTCATCAATTTTATAGTTTTCAACCGTGATTTTTTCGAAAGATGATCTAAAAATAAAATGTTTTTTTTACAAATTAAAGGATCTTTTAAAGTTAGTTTGGAATATGTCAAAAGTTTTGTATTTTTGTTGTTTTAAATTAGTTTTATTTACTCTCAAATTTGAGTCGAACGACGAAAATAGCACTTTTAACACCCTGTATCTTTCTTTTCGCATGCAATAAAAGATATGAAAGTTGGCAGAAGATGTATTTAGTTATATTCAGTAACAACTTTAAGTTTCATAATGGACACTTTAATAGTTTCTACGGTATAGATTTTTTAAATCACCCTTTTTTAGTTTTTCAAGTATTGACAATTATATGAATTTTTCATATCTTATCAAGATTTTTTTCTCAGACAATATTTTTGGGACTCATATGGTAAACAGTGCTCAAAATTTTTTTAAATTCGTGTGGCTTATCACAATAAGCCCTTCATATGTTTGAATATATTCAACTACATTGAAAAATTTTAGAAAAAATGATAGTACTATTTTAATACTTAGTGCTGGTGTTTTATATTTCTTACAATTACATTTTTATTTTAATTTTGCTTCTTTCTTAAAAATAAGCTAGTTAAATAAAAGTATACACATTTATTTTTCAACTCTTTTAATAGTAAAAAATGGAATGCAGATAGACTTCATTTATGTCATAGCTATTCCCATAATTTATAACATTTAAGCTATTTATCTCTACAAGCAATGTGTTACATCGAAAGGACACACTTATTAAAAATATTTATATTGGGGGTGATAATATTTCTTTATATATTTCAAAATATCGTAGAAAATATATTTCGTGTAAACGAACTGTTTCATGTCCTCTGGATATTTCCGAAGGAATTTTGTAAACAGTAACATATTATTTTTTTTGTTAAAACCTTCGTGTTCGTAGCCTGGAGCTTCCATACATTCTACAATGAAGTAAAAAAATCTTACATTGCACAATTTTTAAAAATAAACCGTATGGTTTTTTTTATGTTTTAAAATCTAGCAAATAGTTTTTTTTAATATCTCAACTATATCCAAATTTACAGACAAAAACTACCTTTTTGACCACAGTGTATAGGGTCTTTAGTATGGGTGTCGTCAAAACAAAGAATTTCCTCTACCAAAAGTTACTCAACGCGCCTAAAAAAAGTTTGCACTTCCAAAACAGTTTAAGTGTTTTATATATTTAAATTCAATTACATTTATTGCCAGATTTTTTTTGCGCAGGAATTTAAAAACTGATTGCTAAAAATCAATTGATAACACTCAAAATTTAACTTTTATCGCTTATAATTGAAAAACATTTAATTCATATCAAATTATTAGAAAATGAAAAAAAAAATATATGTATAAAGATGGCGTTTAGAAAATTTCATAAATAAATAAGTATCTCACAACTTTATGTAACCATATATTAGTCTCGGGTTTTGCAAAATTCAATATATTAATTTTTTTCTATAAATCATACTAAGTACAAAACTGTCAACTTGAAAAAATAATATCTTCTTTGTTTTCTTCTCTTAGAAAAAGTCCTCTAAAAAGAAGAAAAATAGGATGTATTCTAAGTCTTATCTTTCTACCCATAGTGAAAATCACGTCTATTTTTTTAGATTTAACTGATATGCTTGAAAACACACTGATCTTTTAAGGATCCCTTTCGATGCAACTGTGATATATTTCCTAACATATCCCCTAGTTATATGTGTCCTTCTGTCAAAAAAAAGTTTTTAATATGATATAAACAAAATTGTAGGCTGTAGTAGTAATTAAAATTGACTAAAGGTTAAATTACAGTTGTAGATTTATAAGTTTTTACATTTGAACGAAAAGTTAAATTTTGCCTAACTTGAAATATTTTATATTATTATATTATCATATTTCATATAAATATTTCATTTGAAAAATGCGATCGCAATTAAACGCTTTTTTACACAATCTGTTCTCAGGTTTCGTCTTAATGGCATTATAAACTGAAAAAACTCGCTATAATAATGTTAATGAAGTTAGACAAATTGACAGAAGAGAATTGAATAAACAGTCCAATAAACAAACCAAACCAAATCAATAAAAATATCACTGTTGATGCGTTCACCGAAAAAAATACGTAGTTAAAACACCAGTATTTTGCACTGTTAGAATTCATTAGAATTTTTATTGTTACGAGAATAAACTTAAGCAAATTTAAGCTCAGTAAAAGTAACTGTAAAAATGTTCTTTTAACAGTTAAAAATCTGTTAAGCCCTTTAAATATAAAATTTGTTGCAGCAAGTACAATATTCTTAATTTAAAATGCTTTTGCATTTATTTTTGTTAATAAAAGTTACACTCTTGATATTTAGACGTTTCTGTTAAAACTAACAACAGAATTGTTGCTGAACACTAACAACTCTTCTAGCAAGAGTAAATTTTCAACTAATTTCGCTTCTATATTTCTAAAGTATCCGATAGCTCAGAGGGATTGTGATGGTCTCAGCCAGCATCAGAAAACCTTTTTCAAATCATAGCTACGGTAAATTTGAAATAAAAAAGCTCTAATGAATCCACACTAACAAATTCTCAATTGATTCGTTTCGGATCAAATAATGAAAGTATGCACAGTAAAAAATTTGAGGGTAAATTTAATCTTTTTTATAACATTTGTGTGGTATAAACTTTTTTTATTCCAAATAATTTATAAATTTTATACCACTCAATATTATAAAAATAATAAAACAAATATAATTCAAAAATTTCATATAGATATCATGTGTCAATCAAAATATATTCTGGTTCGAAAGAAAAAAATTCACCGAAATCGGGAAATGTAAAAATATAGTGGTTTCGATTGGTCTGACGAGAAAAATGGTCTGGAAAAATTTCTAAGATTTGATGGTATAACTTTTAAAACATTTTTGGTTTGGATTTATATGTATGCAAAATAGTATAAAATTTATGCTCACATTTTTTACTGTGTGCGTAAATCAGGTTATCCGATGTACCGGTGGAAGGGATCAGAAAATTAGTTGTTATTTAAAATATGATCAAATTCGACATTTGAAAATTTGACGGCTATGATAATATTAATTTCATAATTAAGCACAGTCAACTGCTATCAAAACTGCGAGTTATGCTAATTCGTTTTTTATTGCCATTGTCACCGCATCGGCTTTCTATTGTTTTTATACATAATGTGTTGTAATTGCCACTTATACTAATAAATCTATTGTATGCAAAAAAGATAAATATACATATTTTCAAAATAAATATATTAAAATCGATCATTTGTCACCTGACCCTGCGGTGGGGTCTTCAAATCTTCATATAATTTTATCCATTTTTAGCGTTACAGGATTTATGGACGGCCGTTCTTATTAGTTTTATGTTAAGATTGAGGTTCGACTAAAAGTTGTACGAACTATCATTTATCTCATTTCATTATATTTCATACAAATATTTTATTTCGATTTATTCTTGTTTTTTGTATTAATTAACTCTATATTGGTTTTTTTAATAAATTCAAAATATTTTCGAACTCTTCGTTTTGGAACTCTCTCAGACAAAATTAATATTAGGCCTATTTTACATAAATTTATATTTTCACAGCATAAATTTGACACAAAAGTAAGAATAAACAATTCTTATTAAACCCACACTCATTTTGCACTCAGTGGATATTTCTAGAACTATTTATTTACAAAATTATTCCAAAAGATAAAAACGCTTCACATGTACACAATGTGAAATACCTTTTAAATAAGATACAAAATAAAGTTGCACAAGTTTGAAAAGAATATCAAGGAAAACTTCGAAATAAAATCATTTATATTTAAATACATAAAAACTTCACCATAACAATACATTTCGGAAGATTATTTATAAAGTGATTATATAATGTATTTAATAAAAAATAGAAACTTAAATTTTTGAAATAATAGCGATAACAAACGCCAACAAAAGTAACATTAAAAGAAGAAATAATGGAATCTGTTGGCAAAGTAAATATCGTTTGAAAAACTGACCCTTGGGAAACCTTATGGGTAAAGATTTTTTTTTTAATGTTCAATCATCGATCAAGAAATAAAAAGCTTTAGTTCTGAAGAGAGAAGCATTTGGTACTTTTACAGTGTAGGTCAGCCTTTATCATTTCAAAAACTTTGGCGTGATGAGAGTAACCTAGAAAGAAGCAATAATGGTTCTTTGTAGATAACTTATCACTTTTTACTAAACTTAAATATATTTTACCCGATAACAGTAACTATAAAAGCATATCTATCAGAGTCCGATCAAAAATTGCAAGAACAGTAGTTAACTCTTTTACAGTTTCATGATTGGTCTGATTTTAAGCTAATAGTGCTCATCAGAAACCTACAAAGAAGTACTTATAATGTCCTTTGGAGATTTATAATAAGATATTTTATGATATGCTAAATGGCTACTGTTAGTTGTTCGTAAAAGAGTTTTCTGCAATAGATGATTTTAGACTTAATAGCATTAACATTATTTAGGACCGATCAGAAACCCAAACAGAAGAGTTCATTTTGTTCTCAATAGATTCATGACCAGTCGTTTAGGCAATATTTTTGCAACCTCGATTAAATATTTTCAAGCCCAAATTTCTTTTAACAAGGGTCAATATTTTTGGGCTTTTATATATTGACCATTGTTTAGGAAACAATGAAAATATTTAAGCGAAGTAAAATTAAATTCTTAATATTTATAAACTAATTATTTCTAGTGACTTATGGTATAGGTTGTACTTATTTTTAAAACGAATATCAACCGAAATGCATTTTGAGCTTTACTTGCGATTAGCTTAACTTAATTATTCTTCTTAAATCTATCATATCATTAACTTAATAATAATTTCTGTCGAAATTTTATACAATTTAAATATTTTTCTTTTGTACAATTTAGGAATTTCTAATAATATATTGTATCTAATTTTTTAACACTAAAGAT
This sequence comes from Dichetophora obliterata, assembly GCA_963920525.1. NCBI lineage: Eukaryota > Metazoa > Arthropoda > Insecta > Diptera > Sciomyzidae > Dichetophora > Dichetophora obliterata. Next base: position 153,740,224 of record OY986435.1, on the reverse strand, counting down.
TATTGTTTTTTTTTTTAATTATTGTTCTTTTTATCTAGTTGAAACAATAGCCAACTTGAGAATTCCTGGATGAGTTCCGTTGATTATACGCTTTCATTATCGTATCCATAGTGCAGTTATAGTTATTATCATGCATTTCGCTGGGCATCATTTTAGTGTATTTGGCATAAGTGTCATTGAAGCTGTCCATCATTTTAACACCGTTATCATATCTCCGTTTAACTTTATTGTCACTAGCACCGTCAGTGGCATGTGTTGTAGCAAATAGCTAGAAGATAAAATAATTATTACACGAGATACGGATACAATGACTAACTAATATAAATAAATTTAATAAAGGTTAGACCGATCGCTAAATTCTAATCTTTAAACGGAATTGAGAGAAGCTATTTACGTTCAAACCGTTTCAGTGAGAAGATACTGACAGAAAGTGTTTTCTCGGCTAAACAATGTATATGAATTTCAGTTTGAATACTAAACCACAGAATAAAATATGAAATGTTTTATTTTTAGAGCAGTGGTTCTCAACTGGCGGGGGCACGCCTCCCTAGGGGGCCGTGAGCCGTTTCAAGGGGGATGCCAGAAATTTTCAGCAAAAAATCTTCTGCTTTCTTACTTTAACTCCGTTTATGAGGAATTCAAACAATTTTTCGTCACAAAACTGGTAATCTAAGTAAGTTCGCGACCCATTTATTGTTGATGTTATGCTACTTTTTGAAAGCATTCTCTTAAAAGTTGTGAGGAGTTTTGATTAAAATACCGCTTATTTTATCCTCTGCTTAGTGCAGCTACATTACGTCTTTTAGTTCAGTTTTCCTCCACATACACCCAGCGACAAACAAACCCTCGCACACGAATTTTCGCAAGTTTTTCAACTTTTACAGAAAGTGTCGGTGCAGACGCCTCATTCAACCGATTCACCGAATATGAAATAAATGTGAGTCGCAAAAATTTTAAAATTTGCAATAATCTTGCCTCACTTCATTCACGTTCCCATTTCCTCATCTCTTCTGTAGACGTCAAAGTGAGTCGGTTGAGTGAGAACTGCCTGAGCCGACACAAAAGCTTTATAGCCCAAACAGAATAAGCATAGCCAACAAGTAGCGACCTGTCGAAAACGTAGCCAACGAAATATTGTGCACAGAATAGAATTTGTGTTGATAATGCAGATAGAGCTTTGCGCTTACAATATTTTGTTATTTTTTAGTAAATTAATAGATACAGCCTTTTGCATATAATAATTTGTTTGTTTTTTTACCAATTTGGACAAATATGTTTTAGTCAATTTTAGGTTTTCTAATTTGAACTATGTATTTTGACATTTCGCTACCGTTGGCTGCGGCAAAAGTTAAAAGTTCGTCAACATTTTTGTGTGTGCTGCGTTCGCTACGTGTTGGTTGTTTTCATTATGTTCATTTCATAGGGTTGCAAGGCAACCAACTTCTATGTTGACATTTCTTCTGTTGGCTGTGTGTTGGCTATGCTTATTCTGTTTGGGCTATTAAGCTATTTAAGTCGTCTGTCAAAATTTTATTAATATTTTTTATTTTTATTAATTTTGTGACTGTTTTAATTTATTTTTTTTTTATAAATTTACAGAAGAGCTCAATAAATTAATTTAAATCGCTATGGTTTTGTTTTTGGAATTAAATGGTGAAATGGGTAAAAAATGGTAAAGGGTCCAACAGGGAAAAAGCACGCCGTGTGAATAAAAACGAATGGAGTGTACTAAATGTAATAAAAAATTACTATACGGAGTGCTCCATTTTTCGAAAAGTGGTAGTGTAGGACCTAAGAAAATAACACCACTATTCACGCCTACTAAAAATAATTTCTTTACGTGATCGCTTTCTTCATGATGGTACATCAATAAAACATTCAACTCGCAAACTGGAATAAGAGCCAGACCGAACAATGAACCTCTGCAAGTGTTTTTTTTTTGTCGCTGGGTGTATTTGTTTGAGTCAAGCTTCTCAGCTTTAATATATTTAAAAACAAAAAATAAGTCAAGTTTAGATCAACCTAGTCCAAATATAAAAATCTGTGTGATTTTTTGAGCCAATTTTAATAAAAATATCTTATAATATATAACATATATGTTATAATATTAATATAAATATGTTATAATATTATGTTGACTTTATATCATTTAAATACAAATTCTAAATATTTGATAGTTTAAATCATACTTGACTTTAAATACAAATTCTAGTTGTTTGATAGTTTAAAATCGTTTATTGAGCTTAAGGTCAAAGTTAGAACAATAAATTGTTCTAACGAATCTTTCCAAAGAAACAACAACAAAGTATTCAATATGAAATGGAAAAAATCACTAGCTGATTTTATTGCAATTTCGGCCGGGCTTAAGGCTTCATCAGAAATCTTTGTGATACCCGTGCAAGCGCGCTCTAACGCACTGCACCACAGGGGTGATGAGATTTGAAGTGTCAATTTCTCAGTTTTTCTCAATTTCATAATTTCACATTTGTTGTTGTATTTTTGCTTTACTTCAGTCTCTATGCTTATGTTATTATATGGAGTACAACAGCCTGCTGGAAGTCTCCACTAACAAAGCATGTTTACTGAAGTTGTTTTTAGATTTTTGCTGATTTTGTTTTCAAATGTTTCCGTTTGGTCGAGCTCTACCATTTGATTTTAAGTTTTTTCCTAAATGACCTCTTTATTTATTATGTTGACTTTATATGATTTAAATACAAATTCTAAATGTTTGATAGTTTAAATCATACTAGATTTTAAATACAAATTCTAGTTGTTTGATAGTTTAAAATCGTTTATTGAGCTTAAGGTCAAAGTTAGAACAATTAATTGTTAATTGTTAAAGTCGGTGTTAAAAACTTTAAAGCGCTTTTTCTAGAAATCGCATTTTTGAGTTGCCGGGCGGAATAAAAAAAAACTACTGCAGTGAGCGTTCTGAAATTTTTATATGTTTTTGTACACATATAAGTATATAAACTGAACTACGGATAGAGATATCGGTAAAGTAATTTTTTTTTTCAAGGAATTTTTTGGTCCAAAAAATCGGCTAATTTCAAAAAACGCCGCCACTTTGTCAATTTTTGCCAAAAATTCTTTTAGTTCAATCTATAGCGACTTTGATGCTGATTATAACCCTGTTTTTATTTTTTTAGACGTTCCAGTGAGCCAAAACACGCCCGCCGTGTTTTTTTGTTGTGTTATTTTCGAAAACATTTTTTTGTATATTATTTTTAAATAAAAATAAATATGCAAAGTTTCAATAAGATATATTTTTCCTTTCTTATAAAAATATGCATTTTTAAAATTCATTTTTGAAAGTTCCAGGTGTGTACTGAATATGAATTGTTTCTCTATCTAAAACAGTCACCCACTAGTATTTACGACGCATAGTTTTTGAGATATTGGACTGTCTAAACATCGTATGCACATACTATGTTTTGATATTGTTAATTTGTTTTTTTATATTAACAAAAAGGTTTACAAAACAAAGTAAGTACATTAATATTATAACATAATATTTTGCGAAAAATTTTGAGATTGATTCCCGAATTCAGAGCATTTTTCATACTTATAAGCATTTTAAGTAAATTGGCTTAGACAATAAATTACAAAGGACAAAACAAAAAACACAAAAATTCAGTTTTCTCAAAACTATGTTTTGACGTTGTACGGAAGACTACTTCACTGCAAAACTTCCTGTTAGAAAACACGATGTTGCTACACAGAGGAATAAAATCAAACAATGTTTGTATGAACAATGAAAAGAAACTGCAGTTCTGAACAACGCAAACAAAATTTTCTAACACCCCGCTTACATTTCTGCATTACAATGTCATGACCGACAAATTGTTACTTGCTGGTTTTGTTTAGAATTTGGCTCTCTGAAATAAAACTACCCGCTCGTAAAAATTTGTCTGTGATGACCAAGGCAAGGATTTTGATGACATGTCATCTTCTTTCTGCTGCGTCTAAGACATTTCCGGGTTATTTAGAACCAGGGCCGTAGCCAGGATTTAACCATGGGGACTTTGATGAACAATTTATTTTATTCATATTTCATTTGTACCCCTCTAAAATTAACCTTGGATTTTTATAACGATTCCTAAAATATTTTGGCAGTAACGATAACCACCAGTGAGCTAAAACATTTTGCAACAACCTCCAAAAATCATGTTTTTCGTAAATATATATAATATATAGGCCGGAAAAGGTTCTTCAAATCTGCATACAAAAATTTTAAAGTTTTGCAATAGCATTAAAGATAATGCTGTTTTTCGCCTTTTTTTTGGATTTTTTTAAATTTATTTCCACTAAAATTGAAATAACTTAAGTTTTTCTAATACTATCCTCACTTTCAAGATATCGTTGGAAAGGTTTTGAGTGCTTGCATTCAATTTCTAAAATTTATATATATTATACATAAAGCGAAAATTTCGATTATGAAATAAACAGCATCTGAAAAAATTTTGTAAGAAATTAAAAAAAAAAATAAAAAATAAGTTTTTTGGATTTTGAAAGCTTTTGTATGGAAATTAAATAAAAAATATCAAAAACTAAGTCTTTTTTTTTTGCAAATTCTACCAACATATCCTGCTCTGTGACCGTACATTCACTGTGTATGCTAAGGGATTCACATCTGTTCAATCTGATCTCGCCCATTGAATTACGGAAGTATGTTTTAAGAAATTTAAGGGATGAGAACGATATCTCATTTATTTCAAATTAATAAAATTTTAAAGACAGAAAAACTTTTTCATAAACTTCATAAATCTTAAAACCTAAAAATTCACAAAATTACTTAAACGATTGACTTTAAACTTTTCTTCGGGTCGGAATTCTGAAAAATGTAAATGAACTTTTTATAACTCATGAGTAACTTTTAACATTCCTCAAAAATCAAACCAGGTTTATACTCATATTTTTAATTCCAAAGTTAATTGTTTAAAAACTTTTGACTACAAAAGAGTCACAGCGAAAGGGGCAGAAAAATTTATTAAATAGAAACTCATCATTCGAATCAAAAAAATTCACGCTGCAATTTGGACGCTTGAAAAATTAAAGTTGTGCGCATACTGGAAATGCAGTGTGCATTTCCGAACAGACCCATATTTGGAGTAAGCCAACCAAATCCAGCGACAAAACCATAAATGCTGAAATTTAAATTTTCGAAAACCGCTTGAGGGAACATTAAAATCAGTTGAAGTATTGGGGGTTGGAATTAGTTTTAAAGGTTTTCTAAGAGATGGCGTAACTATCAATAGATCGCATCGGGCACACCTGTGACTATATTCATTTCAAAGCACATTGTCTAAGCTTCATTTTTCAGTATGTGTCATTCCACTGAAGTGTAAACAACATATATATTTTTCTCTGTGAACATGTCGACTTTCGTTCCAACAAAACGCAATTTGCGGGAAGGTTTACTTTTGTGCTTCCATTTGAAGAAAAAAGCGGTTATAGCACAACGCACGCTTACTGAGGCTTACGGGGACTATGCTCCATCGATTTCTACTTGTGAGTACTGGTTCCGTCGGTTTAAAAGTGGTGATTTTGATACGGAAGACAAAGAGCGTCCGGGCCAGCCGAAAAAGTTTGAAGATGAGGAATTGGAAGCTTTGCTCGATGAAGACCCGTGTCAAACCCTTCAAGAATTGTCAGAATCATTGGGAGTCGACTTATCAACGGTCGGCAAACGCTTGAAGGCCATGGGAATGATTCAAAAGCAAGGAAATTGGGTGCCGTACCAGTTGAAGCCGAGAGACGTTGAACGGCGATTTTGCATGTGCGAACAACTGCTTCAACGGCATAAAAGGAAGAGTTTTTTGCATCGTATTGTCACTGGCGATGAAAAGTGGATCCATTACGATAATCCTAAGCGAAAAAAATCGTGGGGACCACCCGGCCATGCATCAACATCGAGGGCCAAGCCGAATATTCATGGCGCCAAGCTTATGCTGTGTATTTGGTGGGATCAGAAGGGTGTCGTGTACTATGAGCTGCTAAAACCTAACGAAACCATCACTGGGGAACGCTACCAACAACAATTGATGCAATTGAGCCGAGCATTAAAGGTTAAACGGCCGGAATATGCCAAAAGACACGACAAAGTGGTTTTTCAACATGACAACGCACGGCCACATGTTGCAAGAACCGTCAAGGAAACGTTGGAGGCGCTGAATTGGGATGTGCTACCCCACCCGCCTTATAGCCCAGACATAGCCCCTTTCGACTACCACCTATTCAGATCGATGACGCATGGCTTGGCTGAGCAGCGCTTCACTTCTTACGAGGATACCAAAAAATGGGTCGATTCGTGGATTGCCTCAAAAGACGAATCGTTCTTCCGGCGCGGAATCCATATGCTGCCAGAAAGATGGGAAAATGTTGTAGCTAACGATGGACAATACTTTGAATAATATACATTGTACCGTTGTTTCTAAATAAATGCTCAAAAACCGAAAAAAACCTTTAAAATTAATTCCAACCCCCAATACTTCAGTATACTTTAAAATATTTATAGGCGGTTCGAATTAGAAAGTTTTTTTCAGTAAACATGTGTATGTGATTCTTGTTGGCTTCACTGAACTCAACTTAAAACATTTGCTGTGAAAAGACTAAAATGCATAGACTTAAAATTTATTTAACGTAAAAATTACAAGAAACGGAAAAAATATTTTTGATGTTGTTTGTAATTGCATGTTCTGCACACTAGGTGGAGCCGATAAAAGTAGTCGTTTTCAGCTGGGGTCATGATATTTCTGGTCCCAATTTATCGGAAACAAAAAAAATCAAAGTGCATATTAATAAGATTACCTGTCACTTCAATTTATATTAAAATTATTAAGTTTGTGTTAGCGCTCTCCGATCTCAATAGCGTACCGACTACGATCATTGGCACCCATGAGGAAATTTTACCTTGTAACCTATATAATTCATTCTGTTTTTAAGTGAATGTTATTTTTGGAATTTTTTATTTAATTTTTTGGGAAATTTTTTATTTAAAGCAATTTTTAACATACTTATATGAGCTCTCTGTGTTTCGTGAAAATCAAAATAAAAAAGTCTTTCAAAAACCACAATTATTGGCACGTAAATACAATTATTGGCGCATTGATTATTACAATCGTTGGCACTTGAATGCAATTATTGGCTCTTTAAAAACTATAATTATTGGCATATTACCATAATTATAAGCACCCATAAAAACGTAATAATTGGCACCCAATATCTTTAAAAATATATAATAGCTGGCTGTAATAATAGGCTCCGCGATATAACTCCTAACGAAATAACACCTAACAAAAAAAAAAAACAGGTGCGTCGCTGGACACACGAGAGAGGCGAAGCTTTTTCGCAGTTTTATACGTTTCATAATTTAATGGTTTTTTTAATAAAAAATTTTTAAATTGAAAAATTTTAAATACTTAATGTTAACTAAAAAAATAATTTCCCACCAGTAAATTTTATTACCTTACATTATTATTTTACATTAATTTTGAAATATTTTTGTAAATGTTAATGAAATTATTGGGTTTTAATATCTAAAATATTAAACGTATATTATATAGATGTAATGCCATCGATATTTCTAGCAAATATTACATCAATAGTTGTCCTAATCTTGTTGTGCAAATATTTGGATCGCTTGTCATTCGCAAATTATATTTATCAAAACAGCATTGTTCCAGGCTTAGAATTTTTATGAAACTGATTTTTTTTTTATATTTCAAAAGTATAGTCCTTCTGACGTTAATGTCCAATTATAATAGAAGTAACGTAATGTAATATAATGTCAGTTGAGCAGTGCGTTCTTTCACTTATTGTTTGAAACAATGCTTTCTTATACAAGTGGTTTTAATAAACGTAACGTAACGTGACGGGACGTATAAATCCGTCGATTTTAGATTTCTACGTTACTTTACATTACGTCTTGTCAAAAAGCAACTGAACATTGTATTTTCACTTCTACAGCTATTTTAGTAGGTGTCGAGCCACAGTGTTTCGTCTACATCCATTCTCTTTATACGCATTTATCTCGAAACTACATTTTTCGGCATCGTGTTGTAGAAAAAACAAAAACTATTTAGCCGAATCATCTGAAATTTAAAATTGCTATTCATAACAACGGTGGCTATCGCTGGAACTAGAATCAAAGTTTTAATTAAAAAACATCGTATATTTTACACTTAATAACCGGTAGAAAACAAGCTGTTTTAAGAACTTAATTTTCAAAAGCGCGTCATTCTGTCAATTTTTCAAATTTTTTTTTCTAGTGCCAGCCAGAGCTGCACTCATAGTGATTAATAATATTCTAGGTTTTTATTTTTTAAATTAAAAAAATATTTTTTTATGATAAATGAGAGTTACAATACACCTTAAAAGTTTAAATATCGTTGTTCAATATTTTAACTTTTTAAAAAAATCCTAAAAATACCTTGAATTTTCGAGTGCCTATGAACATTCATCTCTGAATTCACAATTAAAATCCACCCGTTCAATGGAACCTTGCTGCTTTTGTTGTTTGGATAGCTAATGCAAAATGCTTTTTACTACGTTTCCATGGCGAGTTGATCCTAGGTTGGGTTTTCTTCAAGTTGACATAATGGCGTTTCTAGCCCGATAGTGCTTCCATGCACAACATTGAGTCGAGTTGGACTTCTGCCATTCTATTCGCCATTTTTTCTTAGTATAAATGTGTGCGTTCAGAAGGTGCAAAATTTACTAAACATATTAAATCTTTGATCAGTATTATTTTCCGCTACTTTGTGTGCCTGCTGAACGGTTTGTTACATTTTATGTGAACGCAATGGCAGAAATAAAATAAAATAACAAATAATCAAGAAAGCCTTACTCAACAGTTGAGAAACTCTTTCATACTTCGAAAGCATCCAATCTAACTCAGTTAAATCTAATAAGTTTCGCGGAGGTTCGTGGATTTAACGAAATTCAACTCAACTCGTGTTTCCATGGGAAGTTTACCCCGAGTCAACCTCGATTTAACTCACCATGGAAACGTAGTAATTGATCGATAATTGTGATCTGCTGCATTATAGCTTCACTCATTCACAATAGAATATGTAGGGCAGCTAATGAACAATCCCTTTAATAAATTCCTGTCATCTACTGCAACATAGCTTCAGTTAATATTGAATGAATCACATCATATCAGAAATGGTTGGTTTGGAGTAGTAGTTAGTGAGTAGAACTCTCGATCGGAAGGCGCGAGTTCGATTCTCACTTTTGCAGAGAAATATTTTTAATTTTATATCCTCTTGTTGTAATAGACGCGAGTAAAAAAAAAACAACAATAATTCTAAGAAAAAGGTGTATGGAAAAAAATGTCGTTTTTCAGATTTCTCTCAAGCAAATCACAAAACGAGGCGTAAAAAGATTCGCTTCAAAAAATGAAATAACTCCTAAAATTTCCCATACAAAGGTAGGAGTTATTTAACTTCTATGGCTCTATGAAATATGGACATAAAACGATTTGCCCTCATACGAAATGTGGCTTTAAAATTCCGTACAAGGGAAAACCATTTTGTCGGCCATATATCATTTTATGTGGTGGGGCAATATTTCATGTTAAAAAAAAATTTCGAATTTGGACCCATACTAAATTTTTCGTCTTGTATGTATTTTTACACAGGTCTATAGCCTTCCCTACTCTCTTTATGGTAGCGTGGGCCGGAGAGGGACGGCGCGGGATTTTTTTAAAATTTAACTGAACCATTTTTACGTACATAAAGATGAAAAATAAATCACAAAAAATTAGCATTAAAATTTCATCTAAGAATAAGAGAGATATTGATTAATTTAAAATATAAATATAACTCTACAACTTTGAAATAATTATGTGAGACCTTAGCTTTGACATGTTTTACAAAAAAATTTTGGTAAATAAACACAATTCTTTTTTTAAGACATTTGGTGGGACTTTAACCCTTTCATGCCCGAATTGAAATGGGTTGAGCTACACATTTTTTGAGGTCAGATATCGTCGGTGGTATGCCAAAAGGTGCTACTTCCAAAATTCACAATATTAGAGTTATTAGTATATTAATGTTTCACAAACCATTCTGTGTTCTGCCAAAAGTCCTACATCCTTGTTTTAATTTTTGGTTGCATAACAAGAAAAGTTCTATATCCATTTTGTCTTCCTTGGTATGCCAAAAGGTGCTATGTGGATGTAGAACTTTTTGCCATACCAATTTTGGAAGAAGAAAAGCACCATAAGCATTGTAAAACCGGGTAAAACGGGCAAAATCATTCTTTGTTTTAAGAATTTATAGTTTTAAGTTTTTCCTCAAAATTAATTATTTTTTTTGGTTTTTGGTTTCGTAATAACAATTCATTTGGAAAAATTAAAAAATAAAATTAAATCGGTGCACGCTGGTTTTAAGCCGCCGCCGATAATTATGGACGGCTTAGATCTCTATTCTGTATCTGACAGGTAACGAATCACTAGAAATGGAGTTAGAAGAAGCTGCCATAGGACAGCTAAATATGTGATCAGGGTAGGTATAACTTTTCTGAAGTTAACAGTAGTTTATACCAATTAAACTGTCCTTGTCCTTGTAGATGTGCCCGGTCCAAGTAAAAAACGTTAAAGATGGAAGCAGCGGAAACCTGAAGAATTGAAGAAGAATCTATGAAAAAAGGCGTGTTCTCGGAGTGAAAAGCATTTGGATGAAAAAGGAAAGATGAAAATGGCGAAGTTGATGAATCCAACTCACAAAGAACCAACAAATTACAAGTGCAGTTTATTTACAGAGGAAGATCGTCTGGAAATATTCAATGATTATTGGAAAAAAAAGAGATTCCTTTAAAGCTAAACGCAACTTCCTCCTGAAATTTACCAAAGCCATTTCAGTGAAAAGAAGAAGATTCGAAAAAGAAGTAAATTTCCGAAAGAATTTGGCTTATGAATACGTTTTACCAAAAAAAAAAAAAATGAAAATTTAAAAGTGTGCCATGAATTCTTCTGTGCGACCCTTGCAATTTCGTATAAGCCCATTGCTTTGGCAAACAAAGATCGATCAAACACTGGTGAATTTTTGGGCGAAGATCAAAGAGGAAAACATGAACCTCACAACAAATTGAAGCCAGAGGTAATTGCTGCCATCAAGAATCATATTGTATCTTTCCCACCAATAGAGTCACACTATTGTCGAAAATCATCAAAAAGATTGTATTTAAGCAGTGGTTTAAGTATTTCGAAAATGTTTGATCTTTTCAAAGAAAAAGCAGCAGGAACAGATTCTTCAAAAGTCAGTTATGAAAAGTTCAAACAAGTTTTCGGTCAGGATTACAACATGGCATTTCACAAGCCCAAAAAAGATTTATGTGCTACGTGTACCCTTGCTCAATCAGCCATTGAACCATCAGAAGAACAAAAATCTGATTTCGAAGCAGACATTAAACGAAAAGAATTAAGCCGTGCTGCAATGAGATCAGACATCGAAAGTTGTGCAATGGATAAAGAGTTGATAGTTTCTACCATAGACTTGCAATCAGTTTTGCAGATACCACAGGCTGAAGCACGTCCATTCTATTACAAAAGAAAACTATGTGTATACAACTTCACTGTTTATAATGAAGCAATTCGTGATGGAACTTGCTACATTTGGTCTGAAGTTGATGGCAAAAGAGGAAGTAGTGAAATCGGATCTTGTCCGAAAACATTCATTGAAGGAGAAATGCAAAAAGGGTACCGAAAAATTGTTTTGTGGTCTGATAATTGAAGTGGGCAGAACCGCAATCGTTATGTTGCTGCAATGTTGCTGCAGTTAGTGCAAGAATCTCCCATTGAAATAATCAAACAAAATTTTCTAGAAGTGGGCCACACTCAAATGGACGTCGACAGTATGCATTCTGCTATTGAACATTCGGCCAAAAACTGTTCTCTATTTTCCATGAATGATTGGTCAAACGTTATTCGTCAAGCTCGGCGTAAGCATCCATACCATGTGGTACGAATGTCACATAGTGATTTCATTGATTTAAAATTGGTCAGTGCCAGATCAATGAAAAAAGTTATTGTGTTCAATGACGGAGAAAAATTGAATTGGTTGAATATAAAATCATTGATGTTTTGCAAATCGATGCCTGGGCAAATTGGTGTTAAATACAACCATGATGAACAAGAATATAAAGTACGAAAACAATTCATTTGCTATTAAATCAGTGAGTTTATTTACAAGTATAGTTTTTATTTTTAGTTTGTAATGTTGAAGTGCGTAAAGTCAGAGGAAGGCCAGCTATTAGTTGGCCATTACTTTACGAACATCTCCTGCCTATAACAGTAGCCAAAAAACGGGACTTGCAAAGTTTATGTGCTCAAAAGCTTATTCCACAGGAATTCCATGCTTGGATTGAGTGAGAAACATTTCTTTCAGTATTTAGTGCAAAAACCAAAGTTAAAAAAAGCTTTCTTTCAGCTCATTGCCAATTGGAAATGAAACCGTTGAATCGAATTCCGAATCAGAGGATAAATAATTTTTCAACCTTTGTTCGTTAGTATATTACTAGATTTGTTTTTCGTTAACATTCCTTGTTTTGAAATAAATGTTATTTAAAAAGTGTGTTTTTAGAGAATTACCAGGGTTCTATATCCATTCTTTTGTGTAACATTAATAAACCAATAATATGCCAAAAAGTGCTATATCCAATTTTTACAGTAATCCAATGATGGTGTAAAGTTTTCATCTGACAAAGTATGTATAATTTTAAGCAAGTATTAACTACATATAATTTGAAAGTATCACTGCATTTCAAAATAATTTGAATTTTAGCTAGCCGTTTCAATAGTATTTTGCAATTTTCTCAAAACGAGCAAAAGTGGATATAGCACCTTCTGGCATAGCGGCGACGATATGTGCTAGTCTTTATTCAAATATGAACTGAGAAAAATTTGAAAGTCCTTGGTGCGAAGGTTCGTTAGTTACAGGATGTTGCTTATTTGAAACGTTGGGTAGTTATTGAACCAACTAAACACTTTTTGTATAAACAGTTTTTTTGCGAAACGATCCCGATCTTGATTTCAACCATTTTACTCTATGAAGAACGGCTACTGCATGGGCACGTGCAAAGTTTTCAATAGAAAAATATCAGTTAGCTTGCACAACACATAATGCCACATGATGCAAAAATACATTAGGCAAAAACTATAGAAGCCAATAAGTGCAATGTTGCCTGTAGATAACATCGAGCATGAAAGGGCTAAGCAATAATTGCTACTTATTTAACGTCACTTTCAACTGGGAGACTTTCACCCAATCTACAATTGCTTCTTTTTCCGTTTCTCTAAAATAGTTTGTAAACCTGGCCAAATTTTAGAAAATTTTGAACCCAGACGAAATTGGAACGTGTAACGTGGTACCCTATATTTTTTGGTTTAAAATTTTTTAGATATTTTGCCATTTCAAATTGCTGACAGAGATTTTTGTAAAATACTTTCATCGTACGAGCTCTTTCTTTTGGCATTTTTATATGAAAATATGAGGTATTTAATTATTTGCACTAGATAAAAGGAAATTGACTGGCAGTGCCTGTTATTGTAGTAACATCAAATTCAAATTGAATTGTTTGTTTTTTGGAATCAAAAAAAAAATTAGATATTAAGACGGAAATAAAATTTTTAATGCTTAATTAATCAGAAAATCAAACGCGTCTATATAAAAAAATCCATAAAAAAATAAGAAACAGTACTCACCAAATTTCAGTTCGCTATTAATATCACCACTGTAAGGCCTTATTTTAATTGACGATGAAAACACCCTTGCAGATCCGAGATTTACAAACAAGTGAGCTACCTCATGTTTTTATACAAAAAAGAACAAAGAATGGAAATAAACCACAGAATTTAAAAATTAGAGTTTATAACCAACGGGGATTTATCGACATTTTATAAATGCTATTTAAGGCAAGGGTGCCAATAGTTGGCGCCAAATTTTTGGGTGCCAATAATTGTAGTCGGTACGCTAATTGAGTCAAAAATTGTGGGTTTTACCCCCAAATCCCAAAAAAACTGAACTGTTCCTCTTTACGAGGAAATACAGAATTCCGCGCATAATTCCTGTAAGTCTGGATGGCACTCAGCTAAACTTCGTGGAAGAGGTTTGGAGTTATTTTGAATAGAAAGTTAAGCTGTAAACCGAATTAGGGTTGTCTATTCGATTACAGTTAAGCGGTTAACCGTTTAATATGACTAACCGTATTCGACGGTTAATAAAAAATGACGAATAATAATCGTATTCGATAACCGGTTATTTTTAGTAGGTTGACCGAAATTTTGGTTAATAAGTTTTAATACACAATGAAATGTTTTAAACAAAATTATTTTTTGACATGAAAAATGTTTTCTTTCACAGACTTCAATGTTGTGTTAAAGTTGCTAAAGCACACATCAATCCATGATTTCAACACATATTATGCAACCTTGTTTTTTTATCGATAATATTAGTCTGCTATTTACTCATCTCAGTTGACAGCTGTTTAAATAAATGGCGTTGTTCTGGCTACAAATTTAGTAAGACAAATGTTCTCATTGATTTTGCTTAGAAATTAAAGAGTTTTAATTGTGCATGTTTTTCTTTTAGCAGTGCAATGAGCTTTGTGTGGAACTATTTCAATAAAAATTAAAAGGATGCCATAGAAAGAACACTGAAATACAAGTGGTTTCTCTACGTCTGCAATGGTCAACCAATTATTAACTATCCAATTGGAAAATACCATACCAATACTTTGAGTTTAGATCAGTGATGGGCACACACATCTTATCATATACTTTGCTTGTGTGTGAAGTAGAGAAATACGAAGAGCAACTTGTCAGTTTTAGAGCCCGAACAGAATCAAAAGTCGTTACGACCGGCGATCCTCTCTGGTCGCCAGAAACACAGAACCGGTCCAGAATGAAAGCGATTGCGACTGACGATGCAGGGTTGCTCAGATTTGCCAATTGTTTGCAAATAATGGCAGCACAAATTGTACTCAGAGAGGAAATCATCGGTCGTAAGAGAAAAAATAGAATAGATTCTATTTAATTTTACTCTAGCGATAAGTCGCTAAGACTCTTGCTCCCGATTTTATTTTGGACGGCTTCGTTAACTTGCATGTGTTTTGTTGTGTGTTCGACATCACAAGTCCTTACGACTTTTGATTCTGTTAGGGCTCTTAAGCTGGAAGTTTATCGATGCAGATGTGTTTTGCGTCCGTCTACTCGGTGGCGCAATTTTATTAAGTATGTGAAAGCTAATGGGAGCGAGTTAAATGCTTGTGAACGTTACGTTGAGAAAACGCTATATACGAAACATTTTCAACTTTTCTTGCGCAAATTGCGATTTTGACAGCACGTTACAAATACAAATCATTTTCCCATTCTTCAGGCATCAGTTTTATCTGTGCATTTGTAAAATTGCGCATCCAGTAACTACAACAAGTGCTCAACATCAACTGACTTGATTTGCTTATACTACGTTCCGTTCAGACATCTCGTATTTAAATTTGAAAATACTATCGTAGTATTTTGAATTACTACGTTGTGTTCAGAGATCTAGTACGGTGTACATTTTTGTGCACTCCGCGGAGTCCACTTATATTTTCTCTCCAAATGTCAATCACACGCTCGGTTTCTTCTCTTGCAAGATAAATTCTTGCCCTCTTCGACATTTTTCAGTATTTTAATTTGAAATTTTACTGTTTTTAAAGAATCTTATTTTTGTGATTGCCATTCACAATAGATTTTTAAAGTGTCATTTGCAATTTTTGGCTCTATTCAATTTGCTGTGGCTGTGTTTAATATTAATACTAGCAAGAATACAATGTTCCGAACATAGTATTCATACTACAACAATACTAGATTGCTCTGCTGGTATTTTTATGGTATTCTTGTACAGACATCTAGTATTCATATAAATACTAGAAAGATTACTAAATGTCAGAACGTAGTATTAGCAATAATCAAAACAAAGCAACAGCCGAACGCACACGATTGAAAGCCACATGAAGAAGCTTTGGGAAATTAAAATGTGCCCGACACTGGTCTACACCAAAATTTCGCGTGTTAGGCCTTTTCCACACTTGGTCAACGCAACTCCAACTCAAGTTGCTAGCTTGTGTATTTATACCGGAACCTTCAGATTAAGCAACTTGCACGCAACAACTTCTCGACACGTTCTCAATATGTTCAACGCAACGCGGCTTTCCACAATTTTCATCGGAGACTTGTTGCATCAGTTTGTTTGTTTTGTGAATTCAAATATTTGTAGTACAGTAAGCTATATATTAATCAAAGTGAATAAGCTAATTAATTAGTTCCTAATAGAATCTAAAAGAAGAAGAAATAGTTTGCTGGATGAATAAGCAAGTGTTAAATATTAAATTAGTGCAAGAAGTCGAAAAGCATCAGTTATTATAAAATAACAATTCTTATATGTTGCATGACTTTTGAAGCAAGTCTGAAAGCATTCGGTTTATAGTTGCATTGCTTTTCAACTTTTTCGCTGTTGCGTTGAAGTTGTGTTGGAATTGCGTTGACCAAGTGTGGAAAAGGCCTAAAATATTTAAAAATGTTCGTTCCTACAGCATACTAAGCTTAACGCAGAACTTTAAGCGGAAACAAAATCTTCAAAACATTTTGACTATATTCGTGTGTGTAGCAACATCGTTTTTTTTTTTTGCTAAGCAAGTTTTGCAGTGAAATGTGTTTGTGAAAATTATTAATCTTTATGTTTAAACAACAACAAAGCTTTATTTGTAAATAATGTTAGGTACTAATTTTGTTCATTATATTGTAAAAACTATTGTCAAAACTATTAGTGGCTTCATTTGATTTTGTTTGCCTCTTTTCGGTGGGTTCTTTTTCGTTTTAGTTGTGTTTTTAGAGTGGAGAGGATTAACGTGAAATTTTTTTTGTTCTCTCCAATTTTGTAAGAATTTTTTTGTTCTCTTCTATCTTGTGCATACCAACTAGGGCTGCCAGGTTTTTAAAAAAAAAAAAATCGGGACATTAGAAAAAAAGAAATCGGGAAAAAGATGCATGCATGTCGCTCGTTTTCTTCAATAACACCACAACTCAAAAAATGCAATATCTGAGTTAAGTACATAGAAATACTTGTCATAGATCAATTTTAATTGTGTGAACGATAACGATATCTTATTTACTTTTCGTGATAGAGGAAAATATGTCGCTCAATAGTTCAGAATCCAAGCAAAATTTTTGATGCAAATGTGACATGCATTCTTAGGGCCACTGCTTCCAGAAGGCATTCTATAGATCAAACTGTGCTTCTTCTTAGCCTTATAAAGAAGTCCTTTTAAGAGGCACTTTTATAAACTCCTTTTGGAAGATATTCCAATGGCATTTAAATTCAATTAAAGTACAAAAATTATATATAATTATAATATATGTTTTAGATATTTTCCGTAGGATTTTGTAAGCCCCCAATGAAACCCAACCACTTACTATTTCCAACACCAAAATGCATTGTAAATCGGTAAAAAGGATATTTTACGTGTAATTTTTTTAAACCTCACCAAACCCAAACACTTTTCATTTCCAACACCAAAATCGCTAGAATATCGGGAAAAGGAATATGTTCCCAGGAATTTTTTAACCCCCAAACCACAAAACCCATTCTAGTCCATGGAATGCCAACTTAAAGTACTCCTGAAAAACACCTACTAGAATCCTTTGATTGAAGGGATTAAAGAAATCTTCCATTGAAAATGTCCTAAAGAATGAAATGTGCTTCTAGATAAGACTAAGAAAGTATTCCTCCCAATGACATGCATATGTTAAAAGAATGCCTTCTGGGTATGAAAGTGGAAGGGATAGAATTCAAGGATATACTTCCCTTCCTCTTTAGCTTCTTTTGGAAGCACTTTGTTTGCTGGGACGCTGAGAATATAAAAAACTTAAAATACGTTTACTGAAAATCGATTTCTTTGAGTAATCTTCTTCGAATAAAAAGAGAGATACATATGTAGCTTTAAAAATTATATTTTATTACCCAACGATATATTACCACACCAAACAGTGCGTTTTTCAAGGTTCATTGGCAGCTCTTGCACTGCCTTTGGCTGCTCTTCAGACTAAATTCAGAAATTCTGTTTGTTTACGTACAAATTGAGCCAAAAAGGAGCTTCGTCACTAAAAATTATTTTTCGATAAAAAACATATTTCTCACAGAGCACGAATTTTGATAATCAAATTTAATGATTTGTAAGCGCTGTTCGTTTGTAAGTCTAAATGAGTGCACGGATTGCATTGCAAATAAATGCAATTTTTTTTATTTGTATTTAATGTACTTAAACATATAATAAAATTATTTTATTTCATTTAAAAGTGTATGCATGTAGAATTCTACATCTCAACGTGGAATTATGAATATTTTTCTCAACGTAGGACTACTGTTAAGCGTATGATGCAATCTGTCATGGAGTTATGAATCTAAAACTAGAGAGTATCACTTTTTTCTTAAAACAGTACAACGTCAGTTAAAAGCTTAAGAATATTATGGAAGAAGTCAAAATAACATTCAGTTGATTCTGATTAAAAAAAACGTTTAAAAATGCAATTATCTCCAATGGAGTCAAAGCACGTCTTTAAAGCAGGATATACTTTTATAAGTCGCTCTACTGCTGGCTGTAGGGAAAACCAACGCGTAGATACTTGCCTGAGGATTGATTTGTACTCAATTTGTGCGAAATCGCAAATATCTTAGAGGCTGTTATTACGCTGAGCATGTTGGAAAACATAAGCTTAAACCTTCAATACTAAATTTTCTAAGTCAAAGAGACACGTACAAAATTGTAAGTGAAAAAGAATATCTGTACAAATTTAGTGATGTAGAAATAAAAATAAAGGAAATATTTTTAAAAAGTAATTAAAATAACAAAATATAAAATTGTATTTCGGAAAATCGGGACCATTGGCGACCCGCTTAAGATCTTCGCGGGACGCATATTTTTAGGCTGAAAAACGGGACAACCCGCGTGAATCGGAAACCCTTATCTTATCTCTCACCGTGGCTTACTGTGTATGTTAGATATCATCAGTTTTTTAGCGGCAATTCCCAAACAAATGTAATTTATATTTGTAAACAGGCGTTGCAGGCCCCGCAGCTGCATTATATTTAAGAAATAGATGGTTACGTCATGTGTCCGTTTACCACTGGGTATAGAACCTTAACGAAGCAAAACAGGTTCTGTGTTATCCCACAAAACCTGCAGTTACATTGTATTTAAGAAATAATTAGTTACGTATCTGTCCATTAACCACTGGGTATAAAAATAAAGTAAATCTGTTGCCAGCAATATATGACTTACTGCATATTTTTGTTAGAGTTTACTTTATGATAAGTTCTAAATGTTCATATCTCGGGAAGCGAACAAGATAATTTTATAACGTTCTCGTAATTAACTCAAAAATTCAACAACCTGTAAACAGTAACTCCTTAAGTGTAGTTAAATTCACGCCATGACTGTATCATTTCTATATATGGTGTGAGTTTATTCTAAATCAGATTAATTTAACATTTTAGGTAGATCACTTCAAACATTTTTTTTGCAATATCTCTTATACAACCTTGAAATAATATTTTGATTTGGAATTACTTCTTACAGCGCGGTTTGTATGGAAGTCATTTTCACAAATTTTTTCAACTACATTTAAGAATGATAGTTGACACTTTGGGGTATACAAGCAGCCTTTAATATTCATCGTACAAAGACTTAAAAATGCCAAAATATCAGTTAGAGTGCGGATAAAACAAATATCTAACTTTGCGTTTTGTAACTTCTTTAATAAAGTCACAAAAAAGCAAAATCTAAAAAGAAAGATATTCATATATTCGTATGAGAAATGAACAAGCTTTTTCAGTAGCTGCTTATGCTGTTGTTATGGTTGTTGTGTTTGTTCGTTTGGTTCGTTATCATGTCGTTCGTTGTTGTGCTGCTTTTGTTGTTGTTGTTGTTGTTGTTGTTGTTGTTTTTATTAATATGTATGTAAAATATACATATATAAATACACATCAGTTGCTTTCATTTTTGTCGTTTCCCAGATAGCCAATCGGTTCGGTTGAAAACGGTGTCACTTTTAAAAGCACTGAAACGGACCGTTTCGTTGTCAGCAAACTATGCATTGTGTGTTTCATATAAGCGTACCATTTATTAAGTTATTATGTTGTATATTTATTACAATTGAAAGTTTTCTATATGGCTTTGCTATTTATCATGTGGATTTTTTATTATTTAAAAAAAAATTCTAAATGTTTGGAAGTTTATGTCATACTTGATTTTAAATACAAATTCTAGTTGTTTGATAGTTTAAAATCGTTTATTGAGCTTTAGGTAAGGTTAGAACAATTAATTGCTCTTGGTTGTATATTAATTTTATATGTTCTTAAGCAATTGTTACCCTTTTAAAATATTTTTTATAAACTAAATAAACTAAACAATAAAGGGCTTCTCAACTGCACTATCTTGATTTCAATACAAGATTCAATGCATATTTTAAAGACAAGAACGACGCTAGCGCATCAAGCGAATGTGATACCCCTTTTACACACGTCAATTTTTCTTGCCAGCAAGTCGAAAATACAAAGAAAAAGGATAAGGAAAATTTCCGCGTGGAAAAGTGGTCAATCAATTCAATCAAAATATCAATTCGATTCTTGATAAATATAAAGACGGACTTTACAATTATAGGGAACGGTTTAAAGGTACAAAAACATGCCGTTTTCATACCAGCAAATCAGACGCTGCCGTTTTAAGTACCGTTTAGCTGGAACAGTCACATTCATGGCCTGTTGGGTTGTAATACAATAGAGAATACAGATGCATGTAGCTAGAGAGCCAGTATGTGGCTACTAGACAAGGTTGCTAGTAAAAATTTTAAGCAATTCCGACAAAAAAATACTTTTTTCACAGTAACATTAATGAAATACAACAAAAATTACCATGGTATTAATAATCAAAAAAGCTTTCACCGCAATACAAAAATATCAAAAAAGATTCCACGATCATTAAAAATTACCACAAAAATACCACGCGTTTTAAAAATACCACCACAAATTCCATATGGGTCATTCTTTTACAAATCGCACACCTTCCAGGATTTAATTTATTTTTTCTCGATTTCGACTAAATTTATAAAAATTGATTGAACTTTTTAAACGGCTTTTTGATGTCCTTAACCCAGGTTAAAAACTTTTTTGAGAGCACCAAAATTTTTACAAAATACAAAATTCTCAAAAGAATGGAGCCCTTTTTTTTTTTGGTAATATATATATATAAAACAAAGTCGAGAAATGTGTTTGAAATTCCATAACTCCAGAACAAAGCATCCTATTTGCTTCGGGATTTTTTTGTTATGTTTGTAATTATAAGGACAAGGTTTGTAAAAGACAAAATTTTGGCACACCCCCTTTCACCGTCCACAAATCAATAAAAACTATATATTTACGACAGTTTTGGTCGTATAAGACTAACATTTGTTTTTTTTACTGTCGGAAACTACTAAAAATGGGTTTCCACGCCCCCTTTTACTGCCCACAAATCAATTAAAATGCTATATTTCAGACGGTTTTGGTCGTATAAGGTTTTAATTCAGTAATTTAGTTTATAGGCTAACTGTCGGCAATTGTTCTTAAAACAGGTCTCCACGCCCCTTTTTACCGCCCACAATTCAATGAAAATGCTATATTTCAGACGGTTTTGGTCGTTTAAGATTAAAAATTGGTTAAATAATTCATATGGTTATTTTCAGCACCTGTACTATTTTCTAAAGACCGCCCGCCATCTTAACCTAACGTAGGTTGCGCTGTTGTAGCTGTGGCAGTGTTCAAAGGGATATTTGAGAATATAACTCAGAAATTGTCATGATTCATTCGCTACACCATTACTTTTTATTCAAACAAAATTACAATAATATAAATTGAATGAACATAAACAAAAAACGATCTTAAATTTTTATGATAGTTTGGCTTGATTTTACAATCATATGAAACGCTTTTAAATTTTAACGATAGAAACTTTAAACAAACCCTACATTTATGCATACCATATGAAAGAAAATTAAAAAAGCCATTTTTGGTTTTGAATATTTTTTCATCAAAAATTTTTACCAAAGTTTTTTGCAAAATAAAGAAATTCGTTAAGGTTGTTTTTGGAAAATTATAAAAATTAGAAGGGAAATGAAAATTAAAAAGATTGAGACACGATTGGACGGACAATTAATCAAAATTTAAAAAAAAAAATAAATGCAATTCTTTGTAACATGACGTATTCACTTTCAAAGCCAACACTTTCATTTTTGATTAATTTTTTTTCTATTTCACTAAAAAATAAAATTAGTACTAAAAGCTTTTTGTGTGTTTCAGATACGAAAGATAAGGAAAGAGTTGTGCATGTTTTTATATTGAAACTTGGTGTATATGTGCTGTGAGAACAAGTGATGGTCACTTTATGCATAAATACTGCCACGCCTACTTTTACCGCCCCTTCTCTACACACAAAATCGTTACGATTTTTGCTGTATTGGAAAAAAAAATATTGTAATTAAGTTCGTATGGTTATTCTCGGCAACTTAGCTAAAAACGGGCGTGGTCGAACTAAAGCTATGCCCACTTTTCATTAAGCACTATAATTACCAAGTTTTGCATTTTTTATAATGAAACTTGGTGTATATGTGCTATGAAACCCATAGTGGTCACTATATATATAAATGTTGTCAGAAGGGCCTACTTTTACCGCCCTTCTATGTATACACAATCGTTCATGCTGTGTCTCTTAACATCACAGGAACGGAAACACACTGGGCCACCAAATATACAACATATGTTATTAAGGTTAATATCTCGGTTAAATAAAAACATGCACACCCCCTTTTATCACCCACAATTAAATAAAAATGCTTTATTTAAGACGGTTTTAATAGTCTCGAATTGAAGCTTCGAAAAGAAACGTGTGGCATGTGTGGCTCGAATGGCACGTTGTTTGGACACTTCCACACTTTTCAAAAATTCACAAAATGAAAATGATCACAAAGAAATTAGTTGAATTGGGGCAGTACAACGTCTGTCGGGCCCGCTAGTTTTATATAAATTTTTGGCCAAACGCACAACTAAAACAGAAAGATTTCCGAGAGAAATCCCGATACACGTGTAAGCTTATTTTACGTAAAGAAAATGTAAAAAAATTTTCAGATGATTTAAAAATGTCAAATATTATTTTTTCCAAATTTCATGCGATTTGTAAAAGAATGACCCATATGCATTTAAAATTGCCACAAAAATCTCATTCGCATTAAAAATTACCGCAATAAGTCCCATATGCACAAACAATTTAAAAAAGATTTAGAAATACCACTAAGAAATTTTACTTACTAAAAAAGAAAACAAAATGTTTAAGAAGAATATTACCAAACTCCCATGGAAATTAAAAAATACCTGAATTTTCACGTCACTTAAAAAATATCACGCTGAATTAAAAAACTTATAATGCAAACTTTAGAATTCAAAGAAGCTTATCTCAAAAATTGGTGATGCTAGAAAAAAAGAAATAATAGTTTTGAGATCAGAGACGAAGATTAGTCGAAAATAATACAAATATTGCTGGGAGAATCCAAAATAAAAATTTTGTCCCCCTGAGTTATTCAAGTAATTTGAGGTGAAATGAAAAATTTTTAGAAAAACCTAAAAATCTTAATGTTTCCTTATTCCAAAAGGAATTGCTAATGAAAATTAAAAAAAATTTTTTTCATGCTCTTATGCAAACTTTAATCCGTATGCGCACGGGTTTATATGCATCCGATCTTACTAAAATGTTACACAATTTTTTTTATCCAGAGCGCAGTTTGAGCCTTCGGGACGCTCCATTAAGTGCTTGGAAATTTTCCCCATACAAATAAGATCCACTATAAGCTACATGCATCTGTATTCTCTATTGTATATATCTTTCTGAAAATAAACAAAACCAATAACGAACTACAAAAACTAAAGCATCTAATATGTATTAATATATGTACATTTTATATATATATTAATAACAACAACAATAGCATAAGCAGCTACTCAAGCAGCTTGTGTTTTTCTCATACGAATTTTTCTTTTTAGATTTTTCTGTTTTGTGACATTATTAAATAAGTGACAAAATCCAAAGATAGATATTCGTTTTATTCGTACTCTAACTGATATTTTGGCATATATTGGTTCTTTGTACAATGAATATTAAAGGCCCCAAGTGTCAACAAATCTTCCTAAATGTGTTTGAAAAAATTTGAGAACATGACCCTCATACAAACCGCGCTGTAAGACGTAATTCTACGTCAAAACCAAAAATAAAGTCATCTTGTTAACATTGTTTTTACTATCTCATTATTCTATACTTCTTTTGGGGTATATTTGCTAATCGCTAAAAAAGATACACAAATATGATATTAAAATTGTGTACTGGAAAAACTTTTAACATCTTTGCGGCCCCCTCGAAACTCGCCTGGGGCTCTATAAGGAACGGAGCGCACCTTTGTAGACCCTTTGATCCTTAATTTACATATACAAAACAATGTTCACATTTAGCTCACCTGTTGTAATTTTGGGTTAGACTGATCCATATTGTCTGAAGCATCGATGCCGCCATTGCTTAGACTTTCGTCCGTATTTGGTGTCAGTGGTGCGTAGATTTCCGATTGCGGAGATCTCGCTGTGATCGGTCCATCGGCTACATTCGACGCTGCTTTTGCTACCACATTTGAACCAGAATGCACGTGATACGGATTGTTATAATTGTAGTCTGTAGTTAAAGTCTTGACGGTGACGATAGTCGGTGTCTTGTGTTGATAGTCGTACTGTTGATGGTGAACGCCACTGTATTGCGAACGCTGCGTAAAACAATGGCCAGGCACCGAAGTAGCTACATCAACCGACGCCACAGTTTGAGCATATGTTGGAATATGTACACCATTGTTACTGTTGTAATAATAAGAATTATAGGCATCGCCGTAGATGCGCTGATCCATTGATGTAGAAGTTGATGATATAGTTGGAGTCACAGTTGCATTGCTGACTGGTATGATGTGCGACTGTTGAGGTTGAGGTGTTACTTTGGTACGTGTACTGCTTTCCGGAGCCAGATCTTCATAAAAATGATCTCTGTCCGTGTTAATCTTGTGACGTCTTCTACGATTCTTAAACCAAATCTTAACTTGTGCTGTACCCAGGCCGAGTTTGGCAGACACCTCTGTAAGGCGTTCTGGATTTAAATAGCGGGTCTCGAGAAAATGTTTCTCGAGTTCTGCGATTTGAGCGGGCGAAAATGTTGTTCTCGTGCGCCGTGGCCGACGCATTACTAGGGATTCACAAAGGTAATCGGTAGGGAAGTTAAAAAAATGTGGCATATTCTTAGGTGTGCAGCCCAGTTCCGATTCATGATGATGATATACGCCCTGTTTCTGCATTGAACTCGCTGACATGCAGGGCAGTCTTTTGTAGTTGTTGTAGTTGTTGACTCGGTTGCTGCGTTCATCAAAGAACTGCTTGAGATACACAAAGAAGAATTTTAAAAGAGTACAAAATAATTCCAATTTTGTGAAGCGAAAATTTATGAACCAATTTTATTACTTACTACATTGAAGGGATTCCTAAATTGCGACGGTAACTGCAGCTGTGGATGTGGTTGCACAAACGGATGATGATAAGTATTCTGATCAGGTGGCTGTTTAGCCATACCAAACTAGGCAAAAAAGAATGCAAAATAATGTTTTTTCTTTGTAACCGGTTACATATAAAAAAAAGAAATTATTTAACTATTTTAAATAAATTTTTTTAAATGTTGATATTCGAGCTTTTTTTCGTTTCTTTTTAAAGTATATTGGTGAATATTCTTTTTCACACTGCTTTTTATTCAAACTCAGATATCTAGGAAAATAATTAATAGTTATTTTTGTAATAAACGTCTGTAAAAATATTGGAAAATATTTAACTCTTCGCAGAATGCTCAGAATTAGCATAGTTTTAAAGAAAACAACAAAGAAGTGCGAACACATTGTCAAACCATTAGAAAATAAACGAGAATGGAGATTGCCGTTAGAAACATATTGAAGAACAACGCATCATGCAGAGAGAGAAAGAGAGTGCAAACTGTAAAGCAAGATAAATCAATAGTGAGGGTCTTACAGAATTTATGTTCGCACTATATTCGTTGATGAAATTGGAATTATCTTTATTTTCTCACCATTAATTTTAATATAATTGTTACCACTATTTTTGGTAGCGCCTTTGTCAAGGTTTTTAACTGAAGTCATATGGAGTGGATTTAAGTTTATAAAACATGATTTTATTTAAAAAAAAAATTATTGTATGTTATATTTTCATAATACATTCTTTATATTGGGAGTAAAACCTTTACGTTGTAATTGTGAACTTTTCCTAGAATTTCACAACGTAAATGGCAAAAAGAGTCACTCCGAAATAAGATCATCGTTGAAGTGTCCTCAAGAGGCAGAAGTAAATTTTGTACTTTTGGACAGTTTTTAAAAAATAGTGATACTTTTCACATTCTTGATACTTGTAAAACAACTTAACTTCTGAAAGAATTCTGATTCGGAGCTGATTGATTAACTAGTTAGAGCAATTGATTGTTCTAACCTGACCTTAAGCTCAATAAATGATTTTTTTTTAGCTCAATAAATGATCAAAAAAGTTATCAAATAACTACAATTTGTATTTAAAATCAAGAATTATTTAAACCATCAAACATTTAGAATTTGTGTTTAAATCATAGAAAATAAACATAATATATATAGAAAACTTTAAGTTGTATATTAATTTTATTTGTTGTTAAACAATTGTAACCTTTTCTTAAAATAGTTCTTGTCAAGTTGCAATAATAAACTAAACAATAAACGGCAACTCAACTGCACTACCTTGATATCAATACAAGATTCAATGCATATTTTAGAGTTTTTTGTCGAACGGGTGAAAAATAGAGGAAACAAAAAGACAAGAACAAGCGACGCATTTAGCGAATATGACATAAATTTCAATTCTATTCTGGATAAGTATAAAAAAGGACTTTACAATTATATAAAGAACGTTTTAAAGGTATACAAACATGTCGTTTTCATAACAGCAAATCAGACGCTGCCGTTTTAAATACCGTTTAGCACAGTAACATTCACGGCTTGTTGGGTTGTAATACAATAGAGAATACAGATGCATGTAGCTAGAGAGCCAGTATGTGGCTACAAAAAAATGTACTACTACTAGCCAAGGCTGCCAGTTAAAATTTAAAACAATTCCGACAAAAAGTTAATTTTTTCACAGCAACATTAAATTAAATACAACAAAAATTACCATGGTAAAGATAAACAAAAAAATTTTCACCGCAATATAAAAATATTAAAAAAATCCCACGATCATTAAAAATTACCATAAAAATACCACGCTTTTTAAAAATACCACCACAAATTCCATATGCATTTAAAATTGCCACAAAAATCTCGTTCGCATTAAAAAATACCACAATAAGTCCCATATGCACAAATAATTTAAAATAACATTTAGAAATACCACAAAGAAACTTTGCTTACTTAAAAAGAAAAAAAAAATTGTAAGAAGATTATCAAACTCCCAAGGAAATTACAAAAATACCCCGCTGAATTCCAACGCCAATTTTAAAATACCACGCTGAATTAAAAAATTTAATAGGAATTCCCAAAAACAAAAATTCCTAAGGACAATTAAAAATGACCACGAATGGGATTTTTCCAACATAACTGGCAACGTTGCTACTAGCTGCTGATATTGCTGTTTTGTTGCTGCATGCGCTGCAAAGGGACGTTTTTCACTCGGCAATTTTATGAGCAATAATTGCTTTCGTCACAATCAGTTTGTTGACTATTTGGGTTTAAAGGGGACTTTCGTTAGCCCCCTCATGTGGGCGAATAATCGACAAACTGCTTGCGGCAAGGGCAATTATTGCCGAGTGCAAAGCGGGACAATAATTGCTCTCGGAGCAATAATTGCTTTTGTCGCAAGCTCGAGAATTTTGCGGGTGTGACAAGTGAAAAGCGAGACATAGTAAGCAAAGTACTGTTTATTTTCTGTGGATGATTCGGTTCATCCCCTCTAACGCTGCTTAACCGCTGTGATCATGCTCTTCTCTGTGCGTCGTTGTTTTAGATTTGATTGGTAATTGTTGTTGGTTCAGTTAGCTGAAACTTTTTTAAGATGTTCTTAATTTTTACTCGGCATGAACAGCTGATTTTGACAACTAGCTCGCTTTTCTCTGCTTTCTACTTCATTCCTCTCCGAGTCGGCCCTACCTGGTTATTCTGCCATGAGTTTGAGTACGAATAAAACGAATGTTTATTTTCAGCAAGATAAATACAATACAGAATACAGATGCGTTCTGCTTTAAAAACTACATTTATTTTGTAAACACCATAATAAATTCGAATTATTTATATATTATGCATTATATATTTTCCATATTAAACATTTACTTTGTTAACTAAAATTTTAATTTTAAATTACTTTTAAAATATGCATTTATTATATGCTCTTTACTACAGGAAAAATAAATAATTTAAATTTACCCATATTTATTTCTATTAATTAAACATAACTTTGAATTACATTAAGTTTTAGCCAACAATATAAATGAACAAGAAGAACAAATTCATCACCAAAAATATCAAACGAAAACTTTTTATAAACAAAAAAAAATTTTACATGAATTTAATTGTGAGCTTTTTAGATCAGGTAAGTTTAAAGAAGAAAAACAACACATTTGTTTTTCAATTATTTTTATTTAGAAGATGAAATGCTTTAAAATAGTTTTGAAAAATATAAATGAAAAAAACCAGAGTTTTTCTCTATTACTGTATAAAAAGAAATTCTACGTCTACACTTTTACGATTCTATCGAAACTGTTTTTTTTTAATTTTTGTTTTTCTTTGTTCGTTTTTGAGCAAGGAAAAATAATTATTAATTTTTTGAGTTAAATATTATGGAACTGTGGAAATATGGAAAAGTATTTTTAATGCATTGTTTTTTTGAAAACTGTTCATTTGCTCAGTAGCCAGTTTGCTGTTTTTTCAATAAACGTTTTTTTTTTAAGCGAACCGCTAATTCCCTACGCTCAGTTTCATACAAATTTTTGTATATAAGCGTTATAATGCCGTTCAATATTATATTTTTTACGAACAGAAACAGTTCAGTTGCAAACCATATATTGCGGTTCAGAAAAATATTTTCTGCAAAAAAAAAAAAAAATTGCAACTCCCATGCAAGAAGAGACATTTTAAGAAGAGACAAGAGACCCATGCAAGAAAAGACATAGAAATAACAAAAGAGTATATATTTATGAGTGAAGGCCCATTTCCAATAACGCGTGAGATGCGTTTCGTAAATTGACGCAAATATTCAATACATGAAGACATACATAATTACCATACTATATGGGCGAGGAGTCCAAAAATCCATATAAGAACAGGCGGTGGTGCAAATGGTCACAGGCATTTAAGACGCGCTCCACACTCACGATATATCTGCAGCGGCATGCCGAAGTGCCTAACTATATGGGTGAGTTCCAAAATGCATTTTTACAAAGCATCAGTGTGTTTTATTTAGAATTAGTTCGAAGATTATTAACCAAAACTGCGCAATTATACTATTTTTAAGAATATCAACAGAGCTGCGCAGTTTTTGTATTTTAACATTGCACCAATTCAAAATAAAACACACTGATGCTTTGTAAAAATGCATTTTTGAACTCGTCCTATCTGTCCATACTGCAGAAAAACCTTTTACGAGACCAATAGTATGCAGGAAGACAAAACACAAAGCATCAGTGTATTTTATTTTGAATAAACTTGTTAAAATTTTACACATTAAAATTATGCTTCGCTAAGCAGAAGACCGGCAACCATATATTCACGCACACCCTCCATTGGAAATTGCTTTTTTTCCGCAGCTTCCGCAGCGTAAAACGCAACACATCTCACTCGTTATTGGAAATGGGCCTTGAAGCATAAGTTGCGTATGAACAGCAACACCAACAATCTAATAAGCATGCATATGACACAATTCCATTCTGCATAAAATCTCGGTAGATACTGACACAGATCAGTGCTAGTCCGTGAGTTAATATATATACAGAAAGATTTTAAGCACAAAAGCTCAAATGCCCGCGGGCATAGGCTGTGAGGATCACTGATTTAAAGCAAGTATCAAAAAAATTCAATGAGCTTGTGTAGAGAAAGCTTAAGCGTAATAGGACTTTTTAGGGTTCTGTGGACTCCGTCGATAGCAGTTTTAGGGGGTAGCTTATTTCGGAATTGATGTCAAAATTTAAAATTCAAGATGCCGGATAGAGTTGCCACCTAGATTTTTTTGCATTTTTGCGAATTCTTGTAATTTTGAAATTCTGACCGGATTTGGTTTCGAATTTAATGACACAGTTTTAAAATTTAAGATGGAGGTTAGGGTTGCCACCTAAATTTTTAGCACAATCGTATTAAAAAAAATTTTTGATTACGACTACAGTAATTGTTATTGAATTTTTTAATAATTACGATTACTGTAATTGTAATTAAAAATATTTTGATTACGATAAAAGTAATCGTTATCTTTATTTTTTTAAGATTACGATTATAATTTGTAATTGAAATTGTTATTTATATTACGAACATAATTGATTACATCCCAGCTCTGTAAGCTACTTCGACAGATAACTTATCATATAGATAGATGTACATCTTAGAACAAAAAAAAAAGCGGCTAAAAATTTTTCTAATTTTGCTCTAATGCAGCGCTGGGCACCCCATAGCTCACTGAGCGCTCTCTGAGCGTAACTTTTCACATGTACACAAAATTCACAGCAGAAGAGATTATAATTCAGTCGTTCGCTGACGGCGATGCTGTGAAGACCTGTGTCGCAAATTTTATGTACACTCTTAAAAAACCAACTTTTTGGTTTGTAGATTCATAATTCTTATGCATATAATTTTTATTTGTTTTATATAGTTAAATATAATTCATATGTTGCCTATAAGATTCGTTGCACTATTTTTTTCATATTATTTGTATTCATTAATTTTTGAAGTTTTGATTATAATTTTAATGGATCGTATAAAAGGATTTAATAATATTAAAAGAAAAACAAAACACCTAAAAATCTATGTTTGACTCTGGATCGCAATGCGATTTTTTCTCTGCAGAGAACCTTTCTTGCAAAGCAGAATGTGTAATTTGCCACTGCAAGCAAAATAATATAATATATTTACTTAGAAGAAAATGCTGGAGCAGTAATGACAAAAAAGAAATAGTGAACAATACCAATAACCAAAAATAAAAAATTAACACATATTACAGTATGTGTTGAGGTATAAACATCAAACTTGCAAATCTAGATAATTATGACAACTATTTCTTTCAGTGTGTGCTATTCCAGAGCGCACCAATACTATCAAAACAAAATAAAATGTGATTGTGTTAGAATGCCCAGCCCACTGGGCCAGACAACTACCCACCGGGAAAATGAGAATTAATTCGTAAAAAAATCAGGAATTGAATGAATTCTTGTGATGCATTTTAGAATGTATTCCAAAGAATATATAAATTTAAAGCAAAACCTATGAATTGGAATCAATAAACAAAAATTTATTGATTCGTTTTTATTGCTGCAGGAATCGATTATGAAGTATATAATAATTTAAAATAAAGTAAATGTTGTTAGATTCCTTGCTTGCTTTTATGGTAAGTGAAAAACGAATTGATTCTGAAACAAATTCTGCTATAAGCGAAAAAAGAATCAATCTGTTATGATTTGTATTTTCTGTTTGTTGTTGATGTTTTTGTTTTTGTCAGATATTTTTGAAAAACGATTGTTCTGTTGTTTTCCTTTCACGCGTTTCTTAAAAATTTTTCTTTTTGTTTGATTTGTCAGCGTTGAAGGAACAAACCGCTTCAGAAGACTCGAAAATTTTAATAATGTATTGTTTGGTAAGTTATGAAAAACCATTGCTCTTAACTTGTTTAAATCATTTCTTAATGTTTTTTTTTAAATGCAGAGTGCATTTGCAAGGAAGGATACGACCAGGAACAGCCCCAAAAAGATGTGAAGGAAGCTATACGCAAGTCCAAATGTATATTCTATAAGGATACATTCAAAGCAAAATGGAAGGAACAACCTACATCATAAATATCAATATTTTTGCAATAAATGTGGTATAATTATAATCTTAATTTCGTCTGTCTAAATATTATTTATTCTTTCAAATTACCTAATAATTATCTCTATTAATTTAATTTATTATAATATAATTTTTTATTAATTATTTAAAAAAGAATAAAAGATTTTCAATTCTGCCACACAAACCTATGCATTATGGAATTCATTCATGTATATCTATTCCAAAAGGGCTTCTTAGCGATTCATACTTTTCTCATATTCAAAAAATTCATACTTTTTTTATTTAAAAGAATCCATTTTATAAGCGAATAAAAGAATCTATTTCAGCAGTGATTCAAGTGGAGGGCAGAAAAGAATGTACTACTTTTTGTAGGACATCACAATGTTAAAAATAATCAATTCTAGAATCAATAATTGGAAAAGTGAATTGATTATTTTTTCATACACAATTGATTCTTTTTTCCCGGTGGGTACCCATCGCCGCTCGTGAGAAAAAAAGCCAGTCTACGCTACTACCTTGTCAGTAATTGTGCCATGGCCCAGCCCTGCTCTAATGTCACTAACACAAGCACACAAAACAAACACTCTCATTGGCTTCAGTTGAGAACAACAATGTTGATAGCAACAATGTTGTTAATGGCTCAGTTGTCTAAGGCGGTAGTTTTTATTCTTTTTTTTTTAATCTTGAGTTATGAGTTCAATTCAGCAAAGACATAGGCGCCTATTATGTACGTATTATGTATGCGATGGTATGCGATGTTGACTCGCTTCAACTACATTTTTTTCATATAACGTATTGCATATATTTTAATTGAACCATGTAGTTTGCTACCATCTATTAAGAATTTTCAAACGACGTAGTTCAACTGAAATGTATGTAATAAGTTATACGAAAAAAAATTAGTTGAATCTAGTCAACTTAAGTTGAGTTGTAATACATAATAGGGGCCATAATTTTTTTAAAGGCTTTTGAATTTGTTTTTTTTTTAGTTTTTTCTGTTTTTAATTAGTGATTTCGTTCTGTGTTTTTTAATTAATTGCTTACAATATCAAGCCTTTCATGTTGCAAATTGCATTACGACTCCTTTAGTTAACTACCGACAATTTTTTCGCAACCATTTTTTGTTGTTGTGATCAATAAACTCTTCATAAACATTTAACTATATGTTTAAATCATTTTCGGCTTTTGCAATAACTTTTTCATTTATATATCTTACATATGGCTCACTCATGAACATATTAAATCTGTGGTCAAAAGCACTAAGCGCTTAAGTCAAAAATTGCTGTTTGACTAATCTCGTTTTAAAGTTTTCAATCGCAATATAAGTTATATGAAAGGGTCTTTTGTTTTTGTGCCATAACTTTGGCTAGGGCATGATTCTAGGGTCAAGCTAGAAGCTCCAGATTTTGTGTATTTATAAAGCTATATGCTTGGAACACATCTACATCAATAACTTAGTGCTGTCTGTCGGTATTCGACCACAATTTTCACGAACCGTTTCGTTGATAACATTTTATGGGAGCTATACTAGGGGGAGTGGCTCCCCCCATACAACCCAAATTTGCGATATCGAATAGCTTTGGAGTTATAGGCCGCACAGCCTCGGAATTCGAATTTACACGTGGCGTTTAATTGATAACATTTTATGGGAGTTGGAAAAAGGGGCGTGACACATCCCATAAAACCCAAATTTGCGATATCGAATAGCTTTCTAGTAATATTATAAAAATAATTGGTTGGCCGATGTAGGGAGCCAAAATCTGAAAATTCAGAAAAGTTTTTTAAATGCCATTCAAAGTTTGAACATTCTTCTGCTCCGATATGCTCGATGGCTTCAGTGCACTTTTTAAAGTTTCTTAGACTTTTTTCCAAACTTTGTGGACTACATATTCTGCAAAGTATGCTGCTGCATTATTGGATAATGGCTCGTCTTGCATATTTAAAGAATTAAGTAACTCAAGCCTATCGTCCTCATTTTCATCACCTTCTGTTGGTATGTTTTGTTGAGATTCGCTTTTGTGAAGGTTTTGCTGAGATTTTTGCTGTGGTGTATCAGCTTGATTGCTGCCTACAACCGCTTTCTAGTCAATTGCAACTAAATGTGTGGAATCTTCTTCACAGTTGGCATAATCAGATGAATACATTATTTGCACAGATATAATTCAAGCAATAATTTGGGTTAACTCATATACGGAAGGGTTTCGTTTTTTGAGTCGAATATGACTGAACAGTTCTCAATAGGATCTTGATAGCATTTAATGGTCCATAAATAAAACCAGTCATCGTATTTTAAAAAACAAATCTGACGACATTCAGCAAGCCCATTCAAGCAATATAAAGCTTTTGTCTTGGTAACTATTACACTGTAAGAATGTCAAATAGACACACGAAAATACCCAAACACTTATTTTTTGGTCGTAGAATTTAATGTCATACTCAGTTTATCCCAATCAAATTAAGTTACTTTAAGGTACTATTACAGTGTGTAGCTATAAAAAAACAAATTTTTTATTAATTTTTTACCTAGTGTTGTAAATTTAAATGATTCACATATTTTACAAAATGAGGAATTATTCATGAGGAAAAATACATTTTTTTTGTCCTTATAGTTGTTGTTAATTTTCTACATGGCGTTAAAGTTAGCGTGTTTAAAAAATTGTTGCAATTGGCTTCTCGTCTCCAGCATTTACAAAGCGTCTGAAAGTAAAAAATCAAAGTGCTTTCTTGAGTTAAGAGTTTTAGTTGAGCACTCAACCTACGCCAATAAAAAAAAAAATAAAAAAATGACATGCGTTGAAAAAAAAAATTTACAAAAAACCCCCTTTTTGCCGCAACTTTCAGCCATACAAAAAAATTTATAAAAGTTTTTTGGCTTTTTATAGGTCGAGTACTTAACAGAGTCTATAAGGATCACAATGAATCAAGATTCATTGAAATCGACCAAGTAGAACTCCAGATATCTTAGAAGCCGATTCGAAAAAACTTGTTTCGAGAAAAACGCGATTAAAGATTTAAAGGTTCTTGAATATCACGCTACATACGAATATAATATATGTTAAAACTTTTTTTCTATTAGACTTTTTTAGCTTATTTTCAGCTATATTTAACTTATTTTTGGAGACCAAAAATGTTGACCAGCTTCGATTTTGCTTCCGAAAACAGATGAGTTGAAATGCACTATTCATCCACATTAAATGTTTTAAAAAAATATGTTCCGCGCCTAACTTTGCAAAACACCACTAATGTTTTCTACGTAGTTTTCAGCTACGAAAAAGATTCGTATCGACGTATATTAGTACATATAACGAATATTTATTCATATTCATACAAAAACATATGTACTATAATGTACATATACATTTGTTACATTTACGAATGATCATCATATTTAATAACGAAAAAAAAAATAAAAATTTCTGTCTGAGCTGGGGTTTGAACCTCGGTTCTTTAGCTTGAGAGCCAAGCAATCCACCAGTAGGTTACAGCCACTTTACAATAATACTGTTTCTTTAAATTCTGTAATTGTTCGACAAACAAGCAAAAATTCCACTTAATTTTGGACTGAATTGTGACCTCTGCCTTCAGATCATAGATAATATGACAACTTTGCGTAGACAGTAATTTTATGTTCGGGCAGGGTTACAATGGTTCGCCTGTCATAAATGGTACACTACAAGTAGCACAAGCGCGTATGTAGCGGCAGAATGTTTGCCATATTAGAACCTACTCGCGTCTTATTCGCTAAACCTGTCTATATCAAACTCAAGCATTATATTGCTGTATTCGAAACGAATTTTGGGACTATAAAAATAAATATTGAAAAATTTTATATTTTATATTTTATATTTTATATTTTATATTTTATATTTTATATTTTATATTTTATATTTTATATTTTATATTTTATATTTTATATTTTATATTTTATATTTTATATTTTATATTTTATATTTTATATTTTATATTTTATATTTTATATTTTATATTTTATATTTTATATTTTATATTTTATATTTTATATTTTATATTTTATATTTTATATTTTATATTTTATATTTTATATTTTATATTTTATATTTTATATTTTATATTTTATATTTTATATTTTATATTTTATATTTTATATTTTATATTTTATATTTTATATTTTATATTTTATATTTTATATTTTATATTTTATATTTTATATTTTATATTTTATATTTTATATTTTATATTTTATATTTTATATTTTATATTTTATATTTTATATTTTATATTTTATATTTTATATTTTATATTTTATATTTTATATTTTATATTTTATATTTTATATTTTATATTTTATATTTTATATTTTATATTTTATATTTTATATTTTATATTTTATATTTTATATTTTATATTTTATATTTTATATTTTATATTTTATATTTTATATTTTATATTTTATATTTTATATTTTATATTTTATATTTTATATTTTATATTTTATATTTTATATTTTATATTTTATATTTTATATTTTATATTTTATATTTTATATTTTATATTTTATATTTTATATTTTATATTTTATATTTTATATTTTATATTTTATATTTTATATTTTATATTTTATATTTTATATTTTATATTTTATATTTTATATTTTATATTTTATATTTTATATTTTATATTTTATATTTTATATTTTATATTTTATATTTTATATTTTATATTTTATATTTTATATTTTATATTTTATATTTTATATTTTATATTTTATATTTTATATTTTATATTTTATATTTTATATTTTATATTTTATATTTTATATTTTATATTTTATATTTTATATTTTATATTTTATATTTTATATTTTATATTTTATATTTTATATTTTATATTTTATATTTTATATTTTATATTTTATATTTTATATTTTATATTTTATATTTTATATTTTATATTTTATATTTTATATTTTATATTTTATATTTTATATTTTATATTTTATATTTTATATTTTATATTTTATATTTTATATTTTATATTTTATATTTTATATTTTATATTTTATATTTTATATTTTATATTTTATATTTTATATTTTATATTTTATATTTTATATTTTATATTTTATATTTTATATTTTATATTTTATATTTTATATTTTATATTTTATATTTTATATTTTATATTTTATATTTTATATTTTATATTTTATATTTTATATTTTATATTTTATATTTTATAT
The DNA here is from genome assembly GCA_963920525.1 of Dichetophora obliterata. Taxonomy (NCBI): domain Eukaryota; kingdom Metazoa; phylum Arthropoda; class Insecta; order Diptera; family Sciomyzidae; genus Dichetophora; species Dichetophora obliterata. The sequence continues at coordinate 153,702,815 of OY986435.1, read as the reverse complement.
TTTATATTTTATATTTTATATTTTATATTTTATATTTTATATTTTATATTTTATATTTTATATTTTATATTTTATATTTTATATTTTATATTTTATATTTTATATTTTATATTTTATATTTTATATTTTATATTTTATATTTTATATTTTATATTTTATATTTTATATTTTATATTTTATATTTTATATTTTATATTTTATATTTTATATTTTATATTTTATATTTTATATTTTATATTTTATATTTTATATTTTATATTTTATATTTTATATTTTATATTTTATATTTTATATTTTATATTTTATATTTTATATTTTATATTTTATATTTTATATTTTATATTTTATATTTTATATTTTATATTTTATATTTTATATTTTATATTTTATATTTTATATTTTATATTTTATATTTTATATTTTATATTTTATATTTTATATTTTATATTTTATATTTTATATTTTATATTTTATATTTTATATTTTATATTTTATATTTTATATTTTATATTTTATATTTTATATTTTATATTTTATATTTTATATTTTATATTTTATATTTTATATTTTATATTTTATATTTTATATTTTATATTTTATATTTTATATTTTATATTTTATATTTTATATTTTATATTTTATATTTTATATTTTATATTTTATATTTTATATTTTATATTTTATATTTTATATTTTATATTTTATATTTTATATTTTATATTTTATATTTTATATTTTATATTTTATATTTTATATTTTATATTTTATATTTTATATTTTATATTTTATATTTTATATTTTATATTTTATATTTTATATTTTATATTTTATATTTTATATTTTATATTTTATATTTTATATTTTATATTTTATATTTTATATTTTATATTTTATATTTTATATTTTATATTTTATATTTTATATTTTATATTTTATATTTTATATTTTATATTTTATATTTTATATTTTATATTTTATATTTTATATTTTATATTTTATATTTTATATTTTATATTTTATATTTTATATTTTATATTTTATATTTTATATTTTATATTTTATATTTTATATTTTATATTTTATATTTTATATTTTATATTTTATATTTTATATTTTATATTTTATATTTTATATTTTATATTTTATATTTTATATTTTATATTTTATATTTTATATTTTATATTTTATATTTTATATTTTATATTTTATATTTTATATTTTATATTTTATATTTTATATTTTATATTTTATATTTTATATTTTATATTTTATATTTTATATTTTATATTTTATATTTTATATTTTATATTTTATATTTTATATTTTATATTTTATATTTTATATTTTATATTTTATATTTTATATTTTATATTTTATATTTTATATTTTATATTTTATATTTTATATTTTATATTTTATATTTTATATTTTATATTTTATATTTTATATTTTATATTTTATATTTTATATTTTATATTTTATATTTTATATTTTATATTTTATATTTTATATTTTATATTTTATATTTTATATTTTATATTTTATATTTTATATTTTATATTTTATATTTTATATTTTATATTTTATATTTTATATTTTATATTTTATATTTTATATTTTATATTTTATATTTTATATTTTATATTTTATATTTTATATTTTATATTTTATATTTTATATTTTATATTTTATATTTTATATTTTATATTTTATATTTTATATTTTATATTTTATATTTTATATTTTATATTTTATATTTTATATTTTATATTTTATATTTTATATTTTATATTTTATATTTTATATTTTATATTTTATATTTTATATTTTATATTTTATATTTTATATTTTATATTTTATATTTTATATTTTATATTTTATATTTTATATTTTATATTTTATATTTTATATTTTATATTTTATATTTTATATTTTATATTTTATATTTTATATTTTATATTTTATATTTTATATTTTATATTTTATATTTTATATTTTATATTTTATATTTTATATTTTATATTTTATATTTTATATTTTATATTTTATATTTTATATTTTATATTTTATATTTTATATTTTATATTTTATATTTTATATTTTATATTTTATATTTTATATTTTATATTTTATATTTTATATTTTATATTTTATATTTTATATTTTATATTTTATATTTTATATTTTATATTTTATATTTTATATTTTATATTTTATATTTTATATTTTATATTTTATATTTTATATTTTATATTTTATATTTTATATTTTATATTTTATATTTTATATTTTATATTTTATATTTTATATTTTATATTTTATATTTTATATTTTATATTTTATATTTTATATTTTATATTTTATATTTTATATTTTATATTTTATATTTTATATTTTATATTTTATATTTTATATTTTATATTTTATATTTTATATTTTATATTTTATATTTTATATTTTATATTTTATATTTTATATTTTATATTTTATATTTTATATTTTATATTTTATATTTTATATTTTATATTTTATATTTTATATTTTATATTTTATATTTTATATTTTATATTTTATATTTTATATTTTATATTTTATATTTTATATTTTATATTTTATATTTTATATTTTATATTTTATATTTTATATTTTATATTTTATATTTTATATTTTATATTTTATATTTTATATTTTATATTTTATATTTTATATTTTATATTTTATATTTTATATTTTATATTTTATATTTTATATTTTATATTTTATATTTTATATTTTATATTTTATATTTTATATTTTATATTTTATATTTTATATTTTATATTTTATATTTTATATTTTATATTTTATATTTTATATTTTATATTTTATATTTTATATTTTATATTTTATATTTTATATTTTATATTTTATATTTTATATTTTATATTTATATTTTATATTTTATATTTTATATTTTATATTTTATATTTTATATTTTATATTTTATATTTTATATTTTATATTTTATATTTTATATTTTATATTTTATATTTTATATTTTATATTTTATATTTTATATTTTATATTTTATATTTTATATTTTATATTTTATATTTTATATTTTATATTTTATATTTTATATTTTATATTTTATATTTTATATTTTATATTTTATATTTTATATTTTATATTTTATATTTTATATTTTATATTTTATATTTTATATTTTATATTTTATATTTATATTTTATATTTTATATTTTATATTTTATATTTTATATTTTATATTTTATATTTTATATTTTATATTTTATATTTTATATTTTATATTTTATATTTTATATTTTATATTTTATATTTTATATTTTATATTTTATATTTTATATTTTATATTTTATATTTTATATTTTATATTTTATATTTATATTTTATATTTTATATTTTATATTTTATATTTTATATTTTATATTTTATATTTTATATTTTATATTTTATATTTTATATTTTATATTTTATATTTTATATTTTATATTTTATATTTTATATTTTATATTTTATATTTTATATTTTATATTTTATATTTATATTTTATATTTTATATTTTATATTTTATATTTTATATTTTATATTTTATATTTTATATTTTATATTTTATATTTTATATTTTATATTTTATATTTTATATTTTATATTTTATATTTTATATTTTATATTTTATATTTTATATTTTATATTTTATATTTTATATTTTATATTTTATATTTTATATTTTATATTTTATATTTTATATTTTATATTTTATATTTTATATTTTATATTTTATATTTTATATTTTATATTTTATATTTTATATTTTATATTTTATATTTTATATTTTATATTTTATATTTTATATTTTATATTTTATATTTTATATTTTATATTTTATATTTTATATTTTATATTTTATATTTTATATTTTATATTTTATATTTTATATTTTATATTTTATATTTTATATTTTATATTTTATATTTTATATTTTATATTTTATATTTTATATTTTATATTTTATATTTTATATTTTATATTTTATATTTTATATTTTATATTTTATATTTTATATTTTATATTTTATATTTTATATTTTATATTTATATTTTATATTTTATATTTTATATTTTATATTTTATATTTTATATTTTATATTTTATATTTATATTTTATATTTTATATTTTATATTTTATATTTTATATTTTATATTTTATATTTTATATTTTATATTTTATATTTTATATTTTATATTTTATATTTTATATTTTATATTTTATATTTTATATTTTATATTTTATATTTTATATTTTATATTTTATATTTTATATTTTATATTTTATATTTTATATTTTATATTTTATATTTTATATTTTATATTTTATATTTTATATTTTATATTTTATATTTTATATTTTATATTTTATATTTTATATTTTATATTTTATATTTTATATTTTATATTTTATATTTTATATTTTATATTTTATATTTTATATTTTATATTTTATATTTTATATTTTATATTTTATATTTTATATTTTATATTTTATATTTTATATTTTATATTTTATATTTTATATTTTATATTTTATATTTTATATTTTATATTTTATATTTTATATTTTATATTTTATATTTTATATTTTATATTTTATATTTTATATTTTATATTTATATTTTATATTTTATATTTTATATTTTATATTTTATATTTTATATTTTATATTTTATATTTTATATTTTATATTTTATATTTTATATTTTATATTTTATATTTTATATTTTATATTTTATATTTTATATTTATATTTTATATTTTATATTTTATATTTATATTTTATATTTTATATTTTATATTTTATATTTTATATTTTATATTTTATATTTTATATTTTATATTTTATATTTTATATTTTATATTTTATATTTTATATTTTATATTTTATATTTTATATTTTATATTTTATATTTTATATTTTATATTTTATATTTTATATTTTATATTTTATATTTTATATTTTATATTTTATATTTTATATTTTATATTTTATATTTTATATTTTATATTTTATATTTTATATTTTATATTTTATATTTTATATTTTATATTTTATATTTTATATTTTATATTTTATATTTTATATTTTATATTTTATATTTTATATTTTATATTTTATATTTTATATTTTATATTTTATATTTTATATTTTATATTTTATATTTTATATTTTATATTTTATATTTTATATTTTATATTTTATATTTTATATTTTATATTTTATATTTTATATTTTATATTTTATATTTTATATTTTATATTTTATATTTTATATTTTATATTTTATATTTTATATTTTATATTTTTATATTTTATATTTTATATTTTATATTTTATATTTTATATTTTATATTTTATATTTTATATTTTATATTTTATATTTTATATTTTATATTTTATATTTTATATTTTATATTTTATATTTTATATTTTATATTTTATATTTTATATTTTATATTTTATATTTTATATTTTATATTTTATATTTTATATTTTATATTTTATATTTTATATTTTATATTTTATATTTTATATTTTATATTTTATATTTTATATTTTATATTTTATATTTTATATTTTATATTTTATATTTTATATTTTATATTTTATATTTTATATTTTATATTTTATATTTTATATTTTATATTTTATATTTTATATTTTATATTTTATATTTTATATTTTATATTTTATATTTTATATTTTATATTTTATATTTTATATTTTATATTTTATATTTTATATTTTATATTTTATATTTTATATTTTATATTTTATATTTTATATTTTATATTTTATATTTTATATTTTATATTTTATATTTTATATTTTATATTTTATATTTTATATTTTATATTTTATATTTTATATTTTATATTTTATATTTTATATTTTATATTTTATATTTTATATTTTATATTTTATATTTTATATTTTATATTTTATATTTTATATTTTATATTTTATATTTTATATTTTATATTTTATATTTTATATTTATATTTTATATTTTATATTTTATATTTTATATTTTATATTTTATATTTTATATTTTATATTTTATATTTTATATTTTATATTTTATATTTTATATTTTATATTTTATATTTTATATTTTATATTTTATATTTTATATTTTATATTTTATATTTTATATTTTATATTTTATATTTTATATTTTATATTTTATATTTTATATTTTATATTTTATATTTTATATTTTATATTTTATATTTTATATTTTATATTTTATATTTTATATTTTATATTTTTATATTTTATATTTTATATTTTATATTTTATATTTTATATTTTATATTTTATATTTTATATTTTATATTTTATATTTTATATTTTATATTTTATATTTTATATTTTATATTTTATATTTTATATTTTATATTTTATATTTTATATTTTATATTTTATATTTTATATTTTATATTTTATATTTTATATTTTATATTTTATATTTTATATTTTATATTTTATATTTTATATTTTATATTTTATATTTTATATTTTATATTTTATATTTTATATTTTATATTTTATATTTTATATTTTATATTTTATATTTTATATTTTATATTTTATATTTTATATTTTATATTTTATATTTTATATTTTATATTTTATATTTTATATTTTATATTTATATTTTATATTTTATATTTTATATTTTATATTTTATATTTTATATTTTATATTTTATATTTTATATTTTATATTTTATATTTTATATTTTATATTTTATATTTTATATTTTATATTTTATATTTTATATTTTATATTTTATATTTTATATTTTATATTTTATATTTTATATTTTATATTTTATATTTTATATTTTATATTTTATATTTTATATTTTATATTTTATATTTTATATTTTATATTTTATATTTTATATTTTATATTTTATATTTTATATTTTATATTTTATATTTATATTTTATATTTTATATTTTATATTTTATATTTTATATTTTATATTTTATATTTTATATTTTATATTTTATATTTTATATTTTATATTTTATATTTTATATTTTATATTTTATATTTTATATTTTATATTTTATATTTTATATTTTATATTTTATATTTTATATTTTATATTTTATATTTTATATTTTATATTTTATATTTTATATTTTATATTTTATATTTTATATTTTATATTTTATATTTTATATTTTATATTTTATATTTTATATTTTATATTTTATATTTTATATTTTATATTTTATATTTTATATTTTATATTTTATATTTTATATTTTATATTTTATATTTTATATTTTATATTTTATATTTTATATTTATATTTTATATTTTATATTTTATATTTTATATTTTATATTTTATATTTTATATTTTATATTTTATATTTTATATTTTATATTTTATATTTTATATTTTATATTTTATATTTTATATTTTATATTTTATATTTTATATTTTATATTTTATATTTTATATTTTATATTTTATATTTTATATTTTATATTTTATATTTTATATTTTATATTTTATATTTTATATTTTATATTTTATATTTTATATTTTATATTTTATATTTTATATTTTATATTTTATATTTTATATTTTATATTTTATATTTTATATTTTATATTTTATATTTTATATTTTATATTTTATATTTTATATTTTATATTTTATATTTTATATTTTATATTTTATATTTTATATTTTATATTTTATATTTTATATTTTATATTTTATATTTTATATTTTATATTTTATATTTTATATTTTATATTTTATATTTTATATTTTATATTTTATATTTTATATTTTATATTTTATATTTTATATTTTATATTT